>JBBPBX010012311.1:0-52500 GCA_038048925.1 Garcialebias charrua | reverse complement strand
GCCATCGCTGCCGCGCCTCAACCGCAACCGCAACACTCCTGAAACAGGAAAAGGGGGGGTTGGGGACAGCCGGACCCCATCCGCACGCACAAGGGTTATACGCACCGAGCGCCCACTCGCGGATGGAGGCCGCGGCGCCTGCGCCAAAAAACACACTTCGCCCATCCCAAACGCATCGCGGTCGCGAACGGGAGGCTCGGGGGGGCAGTTGACCATGACCACGGGGCCCTTGGAGCAGGATGATCATGAGCATGAGGCCCTTGGAGCAGGTTGATCATGACCATGAGTCCCTTGGAGCTTGTGCATGGGGAACGTGCAGGATGACACAAAGAGGTTACGCGTGGGCAACTCGAGGGATATGATGAGCGTTGGTCGTGATTGCGAGATAGGTACATTGGGAGCAATGCGCTCGTGGCCAAGAACTCAGGCGAAGCAAAGTGTTAGGACCACGATGTCCTAGGATGGAAAAATTGAAACGTTTCGATCTTGTACCGACTGACGTTACATAGCAAACAGATCGGGTGCTTTACAACAAAGCCAATGCGAACGGAGAGTGAGCGTGCATACCGCCCACACACTCTCAAAGAGAACAACTCGTGATCTGTGCCGAGTATAAATTAGGTTGCGATACAAACGCAGTGATAGACTATCGCCAAGCTTGAGTTCGCGCTCAGACAAGTGTATTCGATTCAGCGGAGAAAGTTGTATTACGATGGGTGAGCACAGCGACGAGGACAAGTTGTTTCCGTCTTTATGCAACGAGGTACCTCTACCTCGGCGAACGTATCGGCATCGTACGCGTAATCTTTCACGAGCCCTGGCATGCGAAGCCTCCGGGAGCGCAACTGAAGGTTCGTACTTGAGTGGAAAAGACCAACATGCATATCGCAAGGAGGATTCGCGAGGAATCGAGGGATCGCTCACATTGCGGTCGGGCGTGAGCACAAAAGTGAAAGCTGCAGAGACAAAAGAGGGCCGTGTCAAGACACAGAAACCTAACGCTACCGAGGATGTGCACGGAGCACGCGTGCAAACCGATGTTGTAAAGAAAGTACAACGAGGCCTCGTGTATTTGTTCCGCGAGACATGGCGGTGTTACTACAAGTCGCTCGAGTTAAACGAAGCGAGCTACCTTGAACGTTATGAAGAACTCTTTAGCAAAGTGGTCACGCCGCAGCTGATTCCCGCTATACAGTGTCTTTTGGAAGCCGAGGGGATACGAGAGAACGATTCTACAGTGAGCGTTATTGTAGACACGCTGTTGAGCGTGATTGAGTCCTACGACACGTTCTTGGCGTTAGAGAAGCAGTCGCCCGAAACATCGGAGGAACATCTCGCGAAAGCTTTCTGTCTCTTCAGCGGTGTGCAAACCGATCTGGTGAACATGGTACAAATGTGCTTCGCACTTTTGTTCAGATCGGCGTGGTTAGACCACATGAAAGAGCAATGTTGGGGATGCAGAGATCAGCTGGGGAATCAAAAAGGGCATACTTGTCTTTTTATCTTGGACACAGAGTTGAGGGAAAAATATTACCATGATCACTTCCACGCTATCGCACGCTTGTTAGTCACTCCGCGACTGATCCCTGCTATACAGTGGTTCGCGCAAGCCGAGGGCATGCGTGCGGACGAGCCGACCGTGTGTGCTATCGTAGACACGTTACTGACCGTGATGTCGTCGTATAACACGTTTGGGGCGGTCGATGCGAGATTGTCTGAGAATTTGTGCGAGGGAGACGGTGAAAATCACATCACACGTTTACGGCATCATTTACTCAATTACCTGAGAGACGAAGCGAACGCGGGGGATGAAGAAGATGCTCAGGGTTCCTAGGAAATTGAGCGGGCTCACACACAAAGTCGTGGGATGAGACTGCGCATTCTACGTTGTCAGTGTGATGTCTAACACTAAAGTTACCTGGGTCTATAGAGGAGGAAACGATGGGTATGTGTGAGGGCAATGATGACTGTTTTGTATGAAAAATAAAGTTCAAGTCAACGCATTTGCATGTACGATTGGAGATTTTGTAGTAATCTTGACAATAATAAACAAGCTCACAAACCCTTGTGTTTTTGAATGTTTTTATTTATTCGCACAGTTACACAACTCTGTACACGTATATACACGCGCTACAGTCGTTTCACACACAGGCATTTACACAGAGAACATACAAAAAAACAGTGATCGGGACAGAGTATTTCTTTTTACCATATTCTTTTTACAACATGTATTGCAAAGTGTATTGATAAATATATATAGTCTACATTCCATATTTTACAACCTTGTACACATACATTTGCCATTGAGCAGAGATTGCACGTGTCTAGCAATTTCTGACGTGCCATTTTTAGTCCTTGAACACACACATTCAACGATTCGAATGTTTCGTGGTTTAACATATCTTGTTATAAAGAATTTAGTACATACTCGTGCTCTTAACACTGACAAAAACGTACATACACATAGTCTTGTCTAGTATGATTTATTGTGTCTTACTGTAAACACACATATTGTTCCACAGCTGCGCTATAGAGTTGCAAACCGTGACATAGAACGTTAACAAACAAGGCTTTTTTTTGTCCATCCATCATGAAGGTAGTGAACAACTCGACTGTGTTTTGTTCGTAGGTTACTTTGAGTTAGACCGAGAGGTGTATCTATTGAGCATCTTCGTCGAGATGTAGTTAACTTTTCTGGTGTTAGCGTTATATCGCATCCTGAAATGTTTTGACGTTGCCGCGTTCCGTTGGCATCTATGTACATAGTGAGGGGCCATAACGGTTTAGGTATCCAGCCGAGACCTTTAGACCGTATGAGCTTTGTTGTGTCGCTTGGTTTTGTGCAGGGAATGATGACAGACGTTCCTGATCGCAGAAAGACTGAAAACGTAAAAACAAACATATAATCAGAGATTGCAAGGTAACCGAGAAGAAGAGTGTACGAAACACGTAAAAGAGGACTCACCGCATGTCGAGCGTTGAAGGTTACTATCCGACAATACCGCGACAGTACATACAAACATAACTATACACTGAAGCATTACAGATGTTACGAGCGTAGATGTTGACGCGAGAACCTGTCCCTCTTCCCATCCGTTTTGCTCACACCCTCCCACGTACCACAGTTAATATAAAAACAGTAGTATAATCTCTCTATTCGCAAGTCTCATTAGACGTGACAGAGCTTCGCAATGAATATCGTAGCGAACACGAACATATGCGACGAACCTTTGTTACATCCTACACACGGTCGCTTCGTCCTTTTTCCTATTCAGTATCATGACATTTGGACAATGTATAAAAAGGCACAGGCCAGTTCTTGGACAGTGGAGGAGGTGAGTTGTTGAATTTAATGTGAGACTTTATCACACCGATGCTATGTATGTTGACATATATCGTGTTGGCAGGTTGATCTATCCGAGGACTTAAATCATTGGAACGCTCTCAAGGATGAAGAACGACACTTCATCAAACATGTTCTAGCGTTCTTCGCTGCGAGCGATGGGATCGTTAACGAAAATTTGGTATGCAGCTACGAATAATAGTAGGCGCACATAGATCATGTCTAGATTACATGGAGTTGTTTCTTTTTATTCTATCCTGCAGGCGAACCGTTTCATGAACGATGTCCAGATCGCAGAAGCCAGATGTTTCTATGGATTTCAAATTGCAATAGAAAACGTACACTCGGAGATGTATAGTCTGTTGATACAAACCTACGTGAAGGACATTGCGGAACGGTTCGTATTGTTTGCGTATTGTGATCTTGGTGTGCGTACATCAGGGATTTTCTTTTTGTGTTTGAAAGCAACATGTTCATGTTTTACGTTTACATGATTTCACAGTACGCAGCTCTTGAACGCGATCGAGACGATGGATTGTGTCACGAAAAAAGCAGCGTGGGCACTGCGATGGATACACGACACAGAAGCCACTTACGGTATGCGTTACAGTAACTAGTTCGCTAAGGGATTTTGTATGTTCTTGTTAGAGAACACATTCCTATTTGTTGTTGTACAGGTGAACGAGTCGTTGCGTTTGCTGCCGTGGAAGGGATCTTCTTCTCGGGCTCGTTTGCTGCTATTTTCTGGCTGAAGAAGAGAGGTCTTATGCCAGGGTTGTCGTTCAGTAACGAACTGATCAGCAGAGACGAGGTGTGCTATCCGCTTGTACTTTTTTCATGCGCAATTATTCATAAGACGTATACACATACACTGTCACGTTTCTCACAGGGCTTACACTGTGATTTCGCTTGTCTGATGTTCAAACACATAAGGAACAAACCCACACAGGAGACGGTGCACGGAATCGTTCGTGACGCAGTGCGGATCGAACAGGTGAGTTTGCGAGGACGTGCCATACGAGAGACGATTGCTCATATTCAACTTTCTAACGTTTAAATTATGTTTTTGACAGGAATTTTTGACGGATGCGCTACCCGTGAAATTGATCGGTATGAACTGTGAGATGATGGCACGATACATAGAATACGTGGCGGACAGACTGCTCGCAGAGCTTGGGTTTGCAAAGGTATGCAATTGCGCACACGGACGATCGCTGACATTGCTCGCTTTGATCCATTTGCTTCTACACAGGTGTACGGGTCACAAAACCCCTTCGATTTCATGGAATCTATATCCTTGGAGGGCAAGACGAACTTCTTCGAGAAACGAGTGGGAGAGTACCAAAAACTGGGCTTGTTAACGAAGAACGAGGGACACTTGTTTGTACTCGATGCTGACTTTTGATCATGAGCTATGCTTGCTGTGTTTTCTTTTATTTGTGTAATTAGAACGAAAAACGTTCAATGTATTTTATATCGTGTTATTTTTTATGACTGTAGAATAAAACGAAAACGTTCAATGTACAATGTTCAATGTATTTTACATGGTGTTGGGTTGTTAATGACTATGGAATAAACTGAATAACTTTTAATGTATTAGTTGTGGTGTTGTTTTCATACAAACCGATGCTTTATATGTAAAGAACACTATTCTTGTTCAAATACACTGGAAGAGTCACAAGCACTGTGTTACACTATTAAACTGTGATCATAAAGCTGTTGACCATATACACATCGGAAACGTGTCTCGTGAGTCTGAAAATGTCATACGTAAGAGACGTAGACTTTGCAATGATTTACCAGCTGGTTGCAGACACCAGTAGAACTGTTCGCTTATGTAACACGGATGACAAGAACGAGCCAGTTGTTCATGAGCTTCCAAGTCAGGGGTGGTATTTGATCGATTCATATTGCATGGTTCTCATTACGCGGCCCACGGTCCTAACTATCGCAGAGTCAAACAGACGTTGTTCACGAAATTACGTGTCATGTGGACCTATGTTCGAGATAAGCATACGTGAGGGATCCGTACAAAGCGTCGGTTTGATTTGGGACCGAAAGCATAAAGACACGCTAGTGGAAAGCATGAGCAATAAACGGGTCAAGATACTAAATATCACCGAAGGACTCGAAACTGTCGTGTCTAAATACGAAACCTTCTATTCGTTTGTGAAGTTTGACTTACACCCAGGATATCGCTCGTACACAATGGGATTTGTACGCAGCGTGTGAGTATCAAGTGAGGGTGTGGGTACGATCACGTTATAACGAACATATATATATATATATATATATATGTAAACAACATTGCGTTATTAAAGACATTATAATATAAAACCATTGAGAAGCGTTTCGATTTAACAGTGTTCCTACTGTGCGGGGTTATCGCGAAATTATTACATATTGCACATACGCTCACTTTCCGTGACAAAAATGAATGAACAGAATTCTGCAAGGGGTCTCGATGAGATTGCGTTCACAAACTTTTCCCTGCTACGCAACACATTGCCATTGTTCATGGACGATTTGGAAAAATGTTGGTGGGGTCCAGTACAGCCTAAGCTGTTAGATGAGTACATAGCAAAACATTGCACTAGAGGCAATGTGATTGTTACGCAGGGGACGTTAGACAATATTGATAACATATGCACGATTCGCGTAATGGATGAACATAATAGATGCGATGTGTTCGACGTGATGCTCGGAAATTGTGCATACACATGCTGCAAGCTTGGAAAAAGTCGCACGTTTAAGTCTTTACACTTGTTGCTCGAAACTGTGATGGCGTGTTATACCTCCCAGATTCAGCGACTTGTACAATGCGACTGTAGTATCTTAGACCTGAAAACCTTTCCGATTAGCGAGATTGTGCATCAAACTAACGAACGTCCATTCTCTAACTTACTGTGGCGTAAACCGCTTAGCTCACGTCAAATGTCATGGGCCGTCACCATGAACCAGGTGAGGATTACTCTCAGTCGAACAAGCTCCTCCGGGAAGATAGTGGCCATTTTAATATGCGATTCCGAAGAGGTTCGTAGCGGTTACATGTTTAGCGTTGTGACCCTTCAGGGGAAGATGCTTGCAGTAACATTCACTAGGAACTATTTCGAAGCGTTGCCATACAAGAACAACAAAATATTTGAGAACGACGACAATTGTGATTTATACAGTACAAGACTCGGGATTCTCCTAAATTGGATCGAAGAAAAATACAACCTGGTCTATCGCTATAAACCTTGAAATGCGATTCCGAAGAAGGTCGTAGCGGTTACATGTTTAGCGTTGTGACCCTTCAGGGAAAGATGCTCGCAGTAACATTCACTAGGAACTATTTTGAAGCGTTGCCATACAAGAACAACGAAATGTTCGAGAACGAGGACGATTGTGATTTACACAGTACAAGATTCAGGATTCTCCTACATATAATCGAAGAAAAATACAACCTGGTCTATCGCTATGAACTTAAGCTCACTTGATGGCCAGACTTGCACATGGTGAATGACGGGAGAAACGGACGTGGTATCGTGTCGTTGTAACAATGTGTAACGTAACTTTTGTTACTGTTTGATTAATTTGCATGTAACTGCCTTGTCCATGTTATATGTGCACAGTTGAATAAAAATATATGAAAATAACACAGAGCTTGTCTTGTTTTATGTTGTATTGAGATCAAGCGTTTCAAAGTCAACTTCATTGTCAAAACTGCAATATGTACAGGACATACACAGGATTGAAATTGCATTTTGCATTGCAAACAAAACGTTTTTCTTTTTAGGACGTTGCACGCTGAGGTATCCCAGAATAAACATAATGATAGCATGTTAGGTGTCAGGTCAACACAACCCCTATCATAGTTAGCATTAACTTCAACCCAGGTCCGGAGTTGTCTGGATAGCCACCAAACAGAAACATTTCAAGGGTTTCAGTTGCATCCATACATATGATCATACACTTTGGTGTCTCAGGGTAAAGGTGACAGTATCATGATAGGTGTCAGGTAAAACACAACACCCACCACCGTTAGTGGCTCATCTCAACCCGGGTCTGGTCTAAATACTACGTAACCACAAACGGAGATGAACAAATGGTACAGGTAAAGAGACCGTACACACAGTAAAGAGACTGTACACAAGTTATTTTCGTTCAGAGTTTATTTGTACATACACATCAATGTAGAGTTACATTTGGTTCAAACAAACGTGTAAAAAAGAACTCGGACAAAACCGAGAACGGATTGGCTCTGCCCAAAAGCGTAATCGGTGTCATAACAAAACTTGTCTTGTTACATTCATTGCTACTCCTCATCAGAGTCTAGAAACACTACGCCCCTTGCACTACCCGTGCCCATTACATTACGATCAGTCCTTAACCCAAGCACATGGGTATAAGCATGGTGTATGTAGCTAACGTGGTCGGAGTCGTCATTTTCACTGTGATCATCTGAGTCGTTGAAACACGAACAGTTCTCCTCGTACTCGTCCGAGTCATTGAAACACGAACAGTTCTCCTCGTGCTCGTATTCGGAGTGATCGGAATGTAACTCGTTAGCAACGTCCACGTTAGATATTCCATCCGTCCGGTGTAGTGGGGAGTCGAGCTCAGACCTGTCTTCGTACACACGGTCGATCACATATGACGTTTGTGGTGTACAGTAGGTTACGGAGAGATCCTCAGTGTTTTGGTCGGCGCATGTCTGGCACGCGCGCGTCTGGGTCGTACACGTATGAGACGTACGGGTGCTTGGAGAGAACATGACTATCGCATTTACACGCAGGGTCTTGTAACTGCAATCGGTAGTTGTGTGATGTCCGATCACATGTAGCAAATGACACAACGTTAAAGGATTCAAATGTTTTTAATTGCGGTTGTACATGTGTTTATCATCACGGCGGTCGTATAACTCTTTATCGTAATGATAGGCACACCACTCCTGCACCGTGATCATATTCAACCTCGGAATCTCTAAGGGTACGTGCTCGATCAGGGCGGCGTCGCTGATCAACGTACTGGTGGAGTTGTCGTCAACGTCTTCTTCGTCACGGTCCCATGACTGAGGAGATACGATCTTGTGTATTCCTGCTATACTTTGACTGTCGATCACAGTCAAACCTATCGTCCCCGTAACCAACCCCACGTCTTTTGAAGGACTCTCTAGGATAATTTTTATGAGAGGTACATCTGCGTCGACTATACCAAATGTATCAGCCGTTCGACTCAAGGTCTCGTACAAAGACAGAAACCGTTGCATGAGCTCATACGGTATATGTGCTGTCTGTATGTTTCTGGGTGGGAATACCGTACAGTCCGCTTCATGCAACGTATACAGCACACGGCTTAGACTTCGTGTCAATTCGTTCAGAGTCGGTATGCTGTTGTGCCATGTGCAAGCTAGCAACCGTGCGATGTTCATACATGCAGAATGTGACACGTCCGTCTCAACTGATGAGCATAAACGATCGTTCGAATCGGGTATACACACTTTCTCATCGAAGGAGCACATGGGAAAGCTGAACATCAAAGGGGTTTTGTTTTCTCTCATCACATCAATAGACCTGATCATCTCACACTTTTCACACGTAAAACAATATTCACGCCAGGTCGACTTGGATATTACGTCTAAGTTCCCTACCGCCTTCTTCGCAGCGAGCAACGCTCCTGACATGGCGAAGCTTAGTACGTTCGCCATAGCTTGCCGGCTCTGATCGTCGTATATGCGCAACGTGCGCGCAAACGGAGTCGTGTCCGTTCCCGCAATCTGTATGTTTGAAAGTTGTTCCATGTTCACACGCCATGGCGAAGAAAGCTTACGTAAATCGCTCGTTAAAACCTTACTCGCGTTTGCGTTGAGAACAGCAAACTTGATAGGAATGCGTTCGCACGTACCCCGTTTGTAAGCGAACAGTGTCACGTCATCGACCGTGAAGATAGCACTGTGTGATTCGGCGACAATTGCTGAGAGGTTCACCTCTATTATCACAGGTTGCTCACTCGCAACATCCTTGCTGATCGTGTGTGAGAGCATGTGCGTGAAACGCGAGAAAGTCATGTCTGTATCGTGCCTGTGTCAATGCGGTACCGGTGAAGCTCAACACAACTCCGTTAGTATGCGTCACAAAACCCAAGCTGACTCGCTCGTGCATCGTCCGTACAGACGTTTCTTATCGGGCCCGTACAATGTCTGTACCAGGTCTTGTGCACGAACTTTGGAAACGCACAGTTCCTTGTAAAACTCTTTACATCCCGCGCAGTGGAACGTAACTTCTTTGTCGTTCGCAACTCGCGTTCGCTTGCCTAGAGTGGGCTTCTTCGCTCTGAGCCATTGTCGTTTCTGAAAATGGACGATCCAATCGTTCATAAACTCGGCATCAGCGCACGAGTATGGAATGATGTGTAACGTGGAGCCAGTAGTGTCTATTCGAGCCGGGAACGTGAACGCTTCGGGTTGTTGAATATGTAACATGAGCGAAGCGCGATAGAGAAGTCCGGCAAAATCGACCACGGATTTCTCGTACATTTCACTCTTGGAGACCGATAATCTTTCGTCACCCGAACATTCGACACCTGCGTCGTGTAATATTTTGTGCGGTACTGTTATGATCACGCGACCATCACAGTCTTCGTCCTCATGAACATCGTGTCCATGTAACAAAGTCACGGCTCCCGTCGAACGCAACTCTCGGATCGTGTCGTTGAGAACACGCACGGTGCTGTCATAGGCGAGCTCCGGTATGAGCCTCATGTCACGTACTACCACTGTGGTACAAGCTTCTATTTTCTCACCCGGTAGTCGTGTCATGACCTTTTTATTGTATGCGATGGCTCTCATATCGTCTGGCCCACATGTGGGCAGCATGTGTTCTGGGCATGTGTTCATGAATGCAGTGAAAGCAGCGTTCGCTTTCTTCAACCTCTCTCTGATCGATCCAACGACACGTAACAAGTTTTGCTTACAGACATGTAGCGCAGCTGTGTCCGTGCTAGTCGTAGAGTTGTACATGTGGCGAGGCAAACACATGTCTATGATACAATGCGCTATGAGCTTGCCTGCGCGGTTAACAAGCGTTGCATCAGCGCGATGGGCCAGCAACACTTTAGAATTAGCGTAACACTTGTTACCCGACTGGTACGGGTGGTCGACGAGCCTGTTTGACTCAGAGCGCTCTGTGCTGATGATTTCGTTTAGCGAATGTTTGTTCTCGCATATCATTGTACCTCCGAACATGGCTGTTATGCATCCGGACGTGGCCTGCAGGGCAAGTGGGTATCTGTACATGGTCGCTTCGCACGGGTTGCATTTGTGAAACTCGTAACACTCCACCGGTTTCACGGGTAGACCGGTGATGCGTTGCAGCCACGTCTTACAGATTTCGACGAACGTGGTCTTGATGCTCGCGTCGCTGACTTTCAGCCTGTCGAGTGTTTGCTTTGCGAAGTGTTTGTTTTTAGCCGATTTAATCAGCGTACTCCACGGAAACAGACCGGACCCCATTTTCGAGGCGATCAGCTCGGACGCCTTTTCGACGAGCGCGTCTCTGAGCACACCGTGCTTTCGCGATATCATGTGATTCAGACAGAATGTTTCGTTTTTGTACAATGTCCACACGTACACCACAGCGTCGCTTCCACATGTCTCAATCAGTCCTGTGGAAACGGCGCAGTACCCCACATCCAAATCCTGCTTTGTGACCGACGTTACACGGTGGACGGCTACATCTTGCTCGACCGAGCCCAGCCACGCACCGCTTGCATCGAACGTTGGCTCCTTGGTAAAATACAGCACGAGATCTCCTTCCTCGAGCTTGTGCCATGGGAGCGTTGCGAAACACGAAGATTTGCTCGGTTCCAGTTTCACACAGTCTCCTCTCAGCACGCACGCTATGAACGTCTGCGTGACGGCCGAATCGCATGGGGATCGCATACATTTGAAGGCCGATAGTCCTCTGACCTTTACTGCGATCGAGGCGATCTCGTTTTGCGTGTCGGCCACATGCGTGAGCGCAAGGTATGTCTTTTTCGCTACGTGGCAATACACGGAACAACTGTTTTCGTACTCGAGTTTAACTCGCCGTTCGGTTACAAACGGACCTGTTATGTCCACCAGCTTGTTACACGGAGTTCTGCCAACATACACGGGGTATCCTTGTGCAGTCAAACGTCCCTCGGGGTCTCGGACCAGGCGTTCGTGTTTGTTTCCAGGACCTATCACGTACATACGTTTCAGCACGTCTTCCACGAGCGAACTGTGAACGTACTGCAAGAACCCGGGTACCAGTTCACTAGCCGATTTGAATTTGTCACGTATCGCTGTGTGGGCGCGCTGTGCGAATTCGTCGAGCGCGTGGCTCTCCTCCTCTTTGCTCAATCGAAGTCGGCCTCTGTAGTCGCTCGAAACGTCGTTCTCGACAAGATCCTGGGGTCCGTATCCGACTGAGACCATGACACTGTCCGTGTCTCCGTATATCACGGGACATTCGTGTTTGTAGAAAGTGGAAACGCAGTCGTTCACGACGGAAATCTGCCGTCGTCCGTGACCCGATATCAGAGGTCCGCAAGGATGTGGTGCGGTCCCGTAAAAGGAATTAGCGAGCACTTTACATTCGCCTTCTTGTAATTTGTAATAGACACGTTCGGTATCGGTTATGTCCGAACGCTTCAGTTTCTCTTTAAAGTGAGCTCGTTGATTCAGATAGTGTTCGACCGAGGATGCAAAGACGCTAGCTGATCTTTCAAACTTAGCCGTGGCGGGATCGTACTTTAAGATCAACGAAGCGTACTGGAAACCCTCTGCCTCCCAATGGTAACAAACCCATCCTTGAATGTCATGCGGAAAATGAGACGGAGGCCACGGTATGGTGGTCTCGGGCGAAATGTTGAGCGCGCACATGATCGAAGGATACATGCTTGCGAAATCGAAAGACAGTTCCAGACCCATACCTGGTCCCGCGTAGTGTAACCCTGTGAGCGGGTCGCACACCGCGCCACCTTTCCAACCTTCGTGACAATTCGGATCAGCGGAGAAATCCCACCTGGCGCGTTCGTTGCACTTTGCGCCGAGGGGTCCTGCCCACGCGCGCAACGTGTCTAACGTGTACTTGAGCTGCGGCATCTGAACCGAATGAATGCTCTGAACGAACCCTCCAAACATATCGCACCGTCCATGAACGATAACGTCGACGTTAAGGGTCACCACGCACCTGTGAAATAATGCAGAGACGGGATTGAGAGCCTTCGCTAAGCGCACGCACAGCTGCGAGTCCACCAAGTTGTACACAAGCATGGCAAAGAGCGATGTTCCGCCGAGACTCATCATCGTGTCCATTCTGTCGTAGCTCACGTCGGCAAGCTTACGCACTTTCCTTGGGTCTTTATCTCGTTTCTTGTTCAAGGCTCTGTGTCTAGCGATGACGAACGGAGCCACATCATTGAGTTTCATGCTGGTGCATGCGTATTTGATATCTTTCGTTCCAGCCATTCTATACAAATCGATCACGTTCATACCACATCCGTTCATCTTGAAGTGACCCAGCTTAGCCTTATCTTTGTTGAAAGTCTCGATGCGACTAGACAGCATCCACATTGTACGATCGTTGAAGGGTTTGCCTCCGCATAACATGGAGCCCACGTCCTTTATCATGGCAATGTACATGTCCAGATATTTTACGTTCTCAAATTGTAAAAGGGGGACCTCGTCAGCGGCGAAAGCTCTATGAAGAAACAGTCCGTGCCAAGACTCGAGGAGTTTTGTGCGTTGAACCGTGTCGATTTTGCCACCTCCGTGTACAGCACTGTCTGCATAGAAGTGCACGCGCTGATCCAGCACCCGGATGTCGAACTCTGCGTTGTACACGTACAGTAATTCGATCGCGTGTGCGTGTAGGAACCGTATCGTTTTTTCCAACAGGTCGAACTCGCTATCGCATGCGTAGAACTTTATACGCGTCGCGTCGACAGCTACTCCTTTGGCCACCTGCGCATCCTGTAGTGGGTAGACACCGTTCGCTTTGGCTTTGTTGTAAAGCACAGTCAAAATTTTCCTATGAGGTTTCTTTTCTGACTTGGCGAGATGTGTATTCATCACGACGATCGAGACGCACGTGAGTTCGTGCTGCTTCCCGGGCATGTCAGGCGTCGGTGCTGGGATCGTAACATTTTTTGTTTGTTTGGAACGTGTTTTTTTGTGTTCGTTGAAAACTGCCATAAGTTTTTCTCTATAGGAAACCAAATCGGCGACTGTGTTTTCTGTGCAATAGGGGTACTTGTAACCGAAAGATTTACTTTTAAGTTCAGGGTCTCTGTAAGAGTCGTGGAACACGGTTTCTATATCGAGACACGCTGCCTTATAAAAATATGGCATATGTTGCACGTCAAACGCTCTAGCGTGCTCTTCAGACTTTACCTTGTCATACACTAGGTCCGACGGGGTTAACTCGAACAGGTTTTTGTTTGCGTGGACGAAGTACGTTCGTCCGAACATGACGTCGCAGCACAAGGCCGGTGTGTTGCCATCTCTCGACATGTAAAAGCCTCGATCTGGGCAGAAATCCCCGAAAGACAAGGCACATTTCACTGTACGCATATACGCTGTGGCACGTGCTACGGATCGCAGCGGAAACACAGCTGCTTCCACAGTGCTCTTGATGTCTTGATGAGTGACAGTCATGGTTACGGGTTCTAGCACAAAGTCTCTTTTCCAACTATTTTCGATAGAGTCCCAGTCATCTGGTTCGTCGCACGCGAGGCTGAGATCGTAGCCCACCACAGGATTAATGTTGGTGATAGTCATTTTGACCGTGCTATACCGAGGCGCATTTATCGTATTCGAATGTATCACGAGCGCTTGACACAGTAAACTTTCGGTCGATTTACTATAGAAGACAGACTTTACCATAAGGCCTAAAAGGCTGCGTTCCCGTGACAAATCCACAGTTCTACGCGTAGGGTATATGCTCGCGAAGGCGCGATTAAACGGGGTAGGTTCGTCCATGCCAGCGGGACTCTGTCACGATGAATGTCGAGTCTTGCGTTTTTGTTACGGTTTGGGTTATAAGCATATAAACAACGTGGTTTTATCCACATTACGTTTCGGTTCACGTTCCTCTAGCTGTACTCCAAAACTCTCTACGACTCTCATTTATAACACGTTTGGAGCGTGGTATCCGACCGACCTGCGATATGACTCAGTGTTAAAACGTTATCCGTTCCGACCGACCGTACCCAAGTCACTGTTAGCAAGACACGTGCAATGTAAACGAAATACATCTGTGTCTTCATTACATTCTACGCAACCCGATAAGTAACATTCTGGCCCCGACCGACCATTACGCACGGCTAGGGTTGTGCCATCACATTCCTATGTCTTTACTCTCACCAACTTTTCTTGGTTGTATTGTCTAGTTTTAGTTCAAACTCTTGGCTTTCGAACGACCTCAACTCTCCCCTCTGGCTGTATTAGATTATTCCCATTCCAGTTTGACATCTGATCACAGAGGAGCTCATTGTTTATTGTTCCCAGACCAACCTCGCCTCAACTCTCCCCTCTGGCTGTATTAGATTATTCGCATTCCAGTTTGACATCTGCTCACAGAGGAGCTCATTGTTTATTGTTCCCAGACCAACCTCGCCTCAACTCTCCCCTCTGGCTATATTAGATTATTCGCATTCCAGTTTGACATCTGCTCACAGAGGAGCTCATTGTTTATTGTTCCCAGACCAACCTCGCCTCAACTCTCCCCTCTGGCTATATTAGATTATTCGCATTCCAGTTTGACATCTGCTCACAGAGGAGCTCATTGTTTATTGTTCCCAGACCAACCTCGCCTCAACTCTCCCCTCTGGCTATATTAGATTATTCGCATTCCAGTTTGACATCTGCTCACAGAGAAGCTCATTGTTTATTGTTCTCCGACCGACTTTGTCTCAACTCTCCCCTTGCATTTCAGTTTAACATCTGCTCAGAGAGGAGCATGATGTTTTTTCTCCACCAACCGAGCTCCCCTTGCTACTTATAGAGGTTAAGGTGTGTCTTTATCGTTTCCCTCGGCTGTGCAAGACGAGAAACGAGTCATTGTCGTTCCGACCGACCATAGCAGATACTGGAGGCTGAACCGAACTTACAGTTTATTCTCTTCAAACAACTGTGTAACGCAGAGGAGCAGTTGAAGACATTCCCGTTCTCAGTTCGTGGACTGTATTAAGTTTCCATATGGACAGTACGTGAAGGAGTCTTCCTAGCTGCCATTACACATTCATATCATCCGACAGTCTAGCAGTTAGCCAACGTGATGGCCGAAAAGACAAAAGGACATTTGGACAATACATCGGAGCGTATGAGATTACCATACATCGAACAAAACACGGCCGTACTCGAGAAAGTGACTGTTCCCGTCAAGAGAGCCGTGCTTTTCATCGTGGTACCTCGAGAGCAGTTGGATGATCAGTGTTCGGACTCGTCTTCGTTCAACGCTTTGTCCTGGGACAACAAGGCACTGTTTCAACTGCTTTTGTATGCTGTGTATTGCTGCAAAGGCCAAGTGTTGCAAGTAACGCTTGAACAACCAGACCTGATAACGATGTGTCTTCCTCTACGCGAGGACTTCGCCCACGGACGTCTGTTTTGTTTCGTGTTGAACACAGACACGGATTCACAGACCACCGGAGAGACCGGAATCGACGATGAAACAGAGGTCGACGATTTACTGGACTCTGTCGACCTCGATGTGGACATGGACATGTTTCGAGACGGAGAGGACGACGACGATCACACGAAACTAACGGATGAAATGTACAAGGCGTTCATGAGACTACAACTCGTTAGGAAACAGTTGGTCTCTACGAATAATGCCATGGTCCTTCAGAGAGACGTGAAGAAAGAGTTAACGCCTTTGTTCGCGTCTATAGACGTGGAGAGCGACGCACTACACGCAGCCAATCTGGATAGAAAATTAATCAAGGAACTACAAGGTACTGTGTTCACACAAAATGTTCAGCCGGGTGGCAGACAATCCTTCGTGCTCCCTGAGAGCATGGCGCGTCTAAACATGAAAACGTTGGAACGCGCCGTGGGCCGCCTTACGGACAGTGTAACGTCTGGTGTAGGAGAACGCCTGTTTCATCGACTCGTTTGTAAACTCACGAAAGCCGAGTGGACGAGTCAAGAGACTTTACAAAAGTATTCGTTACACATACCCGGAGATGTTACTTTCGTAGCCAACCTGAAACGGTTCGCCACGAACCTCGCGGATGGCCATAATGCGATTGAGACCAACGGACTGATCGTGTTTCAATATTCTCTGGACACCTTGATCAACAAAGACGAACCCGACGCGTTCGTGCGCACGTTGCTACACAGACACATGCCAGTGTCCAGGATTCACATACTCTCCACACTTGGACTGATACGCAGTAAAAAGCGAACCGCAGAGCTCGCGCAACTGCTAAACGATGGAACGTGCAGATGTTCGAACTCGACGAACACCATGTGCTCGGGACGATGCGAGAAGGCGTACGTCTGCTTTTACAACGAGTCCACACGACATCCTTTCCAAATAAGCAAAGACGAACACGGCCAGTACTTCGCACAACTCTATCCACATCTAGCTCAACTGGAACGATTGAGCAACGAATTGAAAGATACCATACAGAGGTGTAAGCGATTCGAACTGATAGCGGACATGGTGTTTGACATGCTCGTCAAGAAACGTACAAACGTTCAGACTACGATCTATAGCGGGATAGGTGCTGTGGTGAGCGAACGAATGTTGAACTCGGATATGTCCCTCGGTCGCCACGTTCCCGACATACACCTAAAACTGTGCAGTAACGCACGCGAATCCGCACACCATCCTTTGAAGATGTACGACATAGCTATGATTCGATATTTGTTTGTGAAACAGCTCCAGGTAGGGAGATTGTTCCAAGCCTCCACCACTTTCAATTACATAATCACGAACACCGCGCCCCGATACACGATAGAGCGCATTATGCTGTTGAACATCACGGGCCCCGGCGAAGGTAAAAGTTATGCCAACAACGTCCTCACGCATCAATTTCGAAGGGTGCCGGGATGCGTGGAGACGCTGACTTCATTCACACCGCAAGCGTTCAAATATAAGCAGAACAGAACGTCGTCCGTGGTTATCATCGACGACGCACATGTAACGCACGAAAAAACAACGAAGGCAGTGGACAGAGAGTCGAACGTGATACCTAATACCTTTAAGAACCTGTTAGATCACAGCGTCTTAGAAAGCGAAGTCGTGGCGAAGAACGCAGTGACGGGTCGATCTGACACGGTGAGCTACCAGGCCGTGCACAACTGCGGTTTCGTGTGGAACACAAACACTATGGGATTCATCAGCGAAGCGTGGGCCGACAGATGTCTGGTGATGGAATCAGAATACTCGGCCGCGCCGACTAGAACGCGCAGCAGCAAACAGTTGCTCGACACAGTTGTGGGACTACAGATGGACTGTATAACGCAAGTGTGTTTGTACAGGCAGAATCTGATACAGTGTGCCACCATGATCGCAGATTCGGACGCAATGCAATTCACTGAGCGGTACGATAAGGCTAGGCAAATCTGTATAGAAGCGGTCCGTAGGACCCACATCGTGTGCGAAGGCATCACGGCTCGCAGGATCGAATCACGTATAAATCAACTGGTCTACGCAGAGGCTATGAAGCTGGCCTGTCACTACGTCTTCGACCTGTGGATCCCACCTTGGACCGATATACCCAAAGTCGAGGACTCTCCTGATCTCGAAAGTTACATGCGAACCGTCAACGTTTGCCGCCTCAGTGCACTCGACAGTCTCACGTTTGGACAGTTGACGTTAGAGGTCAACGTCGTGTACAAGCTATGCGTGGCAGCTTGTTTACCCGACATATGTCCGCGCGTACTCGACATGCAAGCGCGGTTCGCATGCAAGAGCTTAGGTTACCTTCTGACACAAGTGAAAGCGCAAGGTCTGAAAACGACCATCAAAAACGCGACCCTGCAGATATGCATCGAAGGGATGTTATTCGATGAAGATATCACGAAAGGTGGTTGTGATGGGGCGCACGAGCTACTTTTACTGTGCGCGGACTGCAAGGTTCCATCTCGGTGCAACGCTGACACTAAGCCTAAACGTAACAAACTGTGCACGTGTAAATTATCTTCGTCCGCTCTGTCCTCTGGACGCAAATCGAGAGGAGTTCGGGAGCAGCACAAGAAGGTGTCTTCCGTACACATTCTGTTGGAGACGGTATACGATATGTTAGCATTGTACGCGCAAGAGTCTCACGTGAACTTTTGGACGAAGGTGACCGCAGCGCTTGTAGCCGCGCTTGCAAGCGAATCGGAAAACGTAAACGCTCTGGCCCATTGTCGCCAGGATGAAGTCGAAGACAGTGAGGCTGGGCGCAGACACTTGCCGTTCACGTTGGATTTCACAGACGATCCGATCCAGTCGTTGATATTAGAAGCTACGGTCGGAGTTCCTTATTTGAACGAGATCACGTTTAACAAAAGTGCAACGAGCGACAGCCTCTATCACTGTTCAGCACCTTTGTGTTTCGCAGGCGTGTTGGTTCACGCAATGGGTGACGCAGCTCCGCGTGGCGCGCACGACGCAAATCATGTACGCGAGTCAAAAGTCGGTCCAAACGGTACGTTCCACGGACCGAGGCTGACCGTGTATTCTTTGAAATATTACGGGGTGCCGGTCAAAAACATTTCTTCATTTTGCATGTCTAGAACTGTGTACCATCAAGACCAAATCACGCTCAGACACAACAAGGACGACCGCGAGTACCTGTTTCACTTGGATGCGGATTGGGAATGGAAGGACGCTGTTGAGGTGATGAACAGAGTCAAAGACACAAACGTGTTCACTACGGATTTGCTCAAGGTGGACTATTCTTTGACGATGGTACACATGGAACGTGCATACCGCAGGCGGGACGGGCTCGCCCCAAGACCAGACGGACAAGTAGCTTTATTTCAGAGGACGGGACAATCTGCAAGTCCGCTAATGTGCAACCCGACGGAGAAAAGGACACACGTTTATCCCGATTCACATCGGAACAAACGTATGCGGACTTCTGAATAGAAACTATTTCCGTTTTATTGTATGTTCATACTATGTATGTTGTTTGAGTGTTATGTACAAAATAATAAAGATATATTTCTTACATTATCTGTTCTTGCGTGCTTTATTATAATACACTGGTACTGTAAGAGACCCACCGTTTGTGCAATAGGGAGCACCGGTGTTTCTGCGAATGGCCTTTTACATTGGTGGTATAGAGTGAAAGGCACAAATGTTTTCACACATTATTTGCAAATGTTGCTGTATTGTTGTACGAGCCATAAAACGAGAGCCTATAATTTTCACACATTTAGAAACACATGGGAGCCTACGCTGGTGGTATAGTAATGTCAAGTCTATTAGAACGAATAAAGCAAGTCATAAGAAAATGTTTGATGCTTTATTTTTGTACACGATAAAAACAAATGTGATAAACTTGTGCAAACATACACTGGTAGCATAGAGTGAAAGGTACAAGGGTTTTCAAACATTGTTTGCAAATATTGCTGTATTGTTGTACGAGCCATAAAACGAGAGCCTATAATTTTCACACATTTAGAAACACATGGGAGCCTACGCTGGTGGTATAGTAATGTCAAGTCTATTAGAACGAATAAAGCAAGTCGTAAGAAAATGTTTGATGCTTTATTTTTGTACACGATAAAAACAAATGTGATGAACTTGTGCAAACATACACTGGTAGCAAAGAGTGAAAGGTACAAGGGTTTTCTAAGATATCTGAATATTGCCTGTTACACATAAACCAGAATGGATGCACACTATGCTGATACTCTCGGCTTTTGTCTTGGTAGTGACATTATATGATGATAACGTTTGCAAATAAACGTGTTTTATCTCACATAATGGCTTGTGTTATTTCAACTGTACTCCGAACAACGTTCGTACGACCCGGACGGATCGTGTAGGACCTCTTCATGTTGTGTTACCGACGATAAACTCAATGCGATTCGTGTATTTAAAGCCGCCTACAACACGCTATGTACCATTCGACGAAGAAGTAGAAATGGACCAATATCGCTTGGGACCTGTAATAGGAAAAGGAGCTTATGGATCTGTGTACGAATATGTACACAAGCTCACGGGAGAACACTTCGCTATAAAAATCCACGTGAAGAATTCGATCGGCGATGAATGTGGATTGAGAGACGCTACAGTGAGAGAAGTGTCGTGCCTACGTGCACTCAAGGGACATCCGCACGTGGTTGACATGCACAAAGTGCTAGTGTACAAGGGAATGATATCAACGGTGATGACATATTATCCGTACACGTTGTCAGACGTGATATATAATTTATCTACCATACCGCTGTGTTTTATCGCACGTTTTTCGTCGCAAGTAGCACGTGCGCTTGCGCGCATGCATAACCTTAACATTATCCATAGAGATCTAAAGCCTTCTAACGTAATGCTCACAGAGAACCTGACCGTGAAAGTCGGTGACATGGGACTTGCACGTAACGTAAAAGATTGGATGTCCTTCGAAGTTTGCACCGAGCCATACAGAGCGCCTGAACTCTACGTAAACCACGAACCAGAGTATACCACGGCGATCGACATGTGGAGTCTAGGTGCGATGATAGCATATGCGATAGAAGGAAAGTGTATGTTCCTTCGAAATACCTTGAAGGACGTTGTCTTGTTGACTACACGTGAAATTACAACGCAAGCGTTTGGCCCGTATGAGGATACGCACGTGTTCACAAAGAACATTTTGATGCCGAGGTTAACACGTTGTGACACGGATACCAAGGAAGTTGTGTTTGGGTTGTTAACCGTATGTCCGATCACGAGACTCACGGCTCACGAACTACTGTCCCGGTCACATTGGAACAAAATGAACGAGGTACCAGACGATGTTATCAGTGACCTTTTGCGCTCCTTGTAACGTTTACGTATCCTGTAATGTGTACTGTGATTGTTTTGTCTTGTACAATTATATTTTTATAAATACGCTATGGACATGTGGTTGTCTCTGTCATTGGTACACCATACACATACACTAAAAAAAATGAATACACATGTTACGTTTGTGTTCCATGCGAATTTATTTTGTTACACAATAAAACACAAAGAAATGCAGTGTAAAGGAACTCGAGTCTCTGTTTATTCAAGTATATTCATACAAAAAAACTGTGTGTTTCCTATGACAATCAACAAGAGGTTAGTTCGGCAGCTGTTTTAGTTCCTATATGATACTAAGAATAAAAAGCCAGTCGTATACAGTGTATAGAGAGTTAGAGGTTCATAGGTAGCAAAGTGCGCTGGTCATTACATGCACATTGTACAAAATATCAACGTTGAAATCAATACATGTAAATCCATGCGAAATGATCTGTTGGAAGATTGAAGTTGTTCGCCAGAGTCGCTGATTGTATCGAGATCTGGTGGAAGAGACACAAATACAACAACATACAAACGGTTATAAAAGATAGTCGTTTTCGTTCAAGTGAGCTCAAGTGTAAGCGTTATACTTTGCTGAATGTCGAGCGAAGTCAGGTCTATGCGAGTGTCGATAGTTTCCAGAGTCTCAAGCGTTGGTATGATCATGCCGCTCGAAGACGAACCGCTCGAAGACGAACCACTCGAAGTCTCGGTGAAATCCACACAAGCTTGCTCCAGACGACCTCTTCGTTGATAGACAAAAAAAGAACTTTGTTCATCTCCGTAGCCAAGGACTCCTAGGATTTCGTTTTTGTTCATTGTGCTGTTCCAGACTTGGTTTAACGTCCACGTAGCACCACTCGCATTAACTGAGAATATACGAACGTCGTCGCTTAAAGGTTTGATCGGGATCTCGTAGGTCTTGGGCACACGTAACAGAAAGTTAAGCAGACCACCGTCCCCTGGTTTAACAGCCACTGAAAACGTGGTTCCACCTAGCGTGTACGTTCCTTCGTCTGTACACGTTAGATATTTGACCACGATCTGGTAACCATCCGAGGTCATCTTTATCAAATGTAGACGATCGTCAGGGGAAACGGATTTTCCATTGTGTACAAACACATCTTCGCGGGACGACAAAAAACCAGGAAGGGTGAAACATGCACCCATCGAGCCGACCACGATAGAGTGGTTCGTCTCGCGTGTGCCGACTGTCGAAGCGTAACAGTGCGCGAGCCCGACCAACAACGGTACGATGACCGTGATTCGCAGACGCTCATAAGTCATAGTAGACATAGGCGAGTGAGACGGATAACACTGACTTGCGCAGCTGTGCGCTTTATATACTGCATACGCGTGAAACAGTCCGACGATCTAGTCACAGCTATCTTACCGAGCGAACAAAGGGAGGATGTCATCACCGGGTTACGTATTTCTACCGACCTTCTGATACAAAACGTTCACATGTTCATTTGATAGCTGGGTGGGTGACGGTGCCGTCATCGAGTCACGTACTTCTACCGACCTTCCGATACAGAACGTCCACGTGTTATTTTAATAACCGGGAGGGTGACGATCCTGTCATCCGGTTAGCTAATTCTACCGACCTTCCGATACAGACCTTCCACGTGTTCTATAAATAACCGGGAGGGTGACGATCCTGTCATCCGGTTAGCTAATTCTCCCGACCTTCCGATACAGAATGCTCACGTGTTCTTTATGAGTCGCTTGTTATGCAACGTGGTGGATCACCGACCGACCGCGTAGAGTATATGTGTCACTTTCATTGTAGACTTTTTACATTCGTGAACGACAGATTCACAAATTTGAAAACGTGAGCATTGCTATAATGACAAGCAATAACAACACTTTGCTGGAAGAAGTGTACGATGAATTAGAACGGTTCTTTGTTATATCTCCAGAATCCATTTTTTTAATTTGTGTTAAACTGGCAGACGACTACGAACAAAGCGCTACAATGAATAACCAAAACGTAAATCGCGAACATCTCGATGTGAATACGTGCAATGAGAATGACATGGTCAATGTAGAGGCGTACGTTATGAGTTGCGATACGCTGCAAGATCCTACATTGAACCACAATGCGTACAATACGAGCTTAGCATCCGATGGTGTTCTAGCGTATGTTCAAGGAACCAAAGGAGCGAACAGCGAAGAGTACGCAATGGTTAAGCGCGATGTAACACTGAGAACCAAAAATATACACTTAGACCAACCGTCATACATACCGCCGCTGGACAGTATCGCAGCGCGAACTAGATCGAGAACAAATGCAAACACGTGTACCTATCGTCAAGAAAGGAAACGGTGGACTGATGGATGCTGTTGAGATGCAAGCGGACGCGTTTAAGCGCAACATATGAACAAGACCACCATTAGTCAAACGAACAATATAATGTACTTTTGTGTTCCATGTAGAAATGTTACAGTTTACCAATGTATCGTTTACATTACTTGTGTTTTCCTTTAATAAAAACTGCTATGTATAAAAAATCTTGTCACGTCTACATTTTATATCAATGTCCCTAATACGTTTGGGTTCTGTACTGTACAAGCTGGGGAGAAAAAACAAGACATAGGACACAGTGGTTGTCTAGGTGTTTCTTTATTGGTTAGGAACATTCACACAAGTTACTGGGAAATACAAAATGGCAAAACCACATTATATTCTGTGTTTGTACAAGATAATACAATTTGCATAATAATCATAATAAAATGTTGCTAAGGTCTAATGAAAATTGTTGGGGATTGTAACGTGATTCAATCCATAAGCCTTAATAATAGTACACCATAGAATCATCTTGAGACGAATTCATCGAATCTTGTCCGTTCTTGGTACGTGTGTAGAATCTCTGATGCCGAGGAATCTCTGTGAGTCTACAACGAGCTTTTACGTGTTCAATATCTTCATGATCGTGCTGTTTCTGACGTTGATGGGCTCCCGAGACTCTCACTCGATTAGGGTAATCTGTGATCACTCCGTACACATGCTCGCCATTCTCCGGGTCTCTGTAACTTTGTTCGCAATAGGTCTGATACCGACGAGGCTCCTCGAGTTGTTCGGTAGCCTGTTTTTCATCAATGTCCTCATAGTCATGTTCGTCGGAGTTGTCGGAATCCCCCTTGTCTATGTAAAAATTCGCTTTCGCGCGTCGTTCGTGTTCCGACTGGAGTTTCAAGTCGCTCACGTTACGTGGAGTCACCCTTCGTTGTTTGTCTCCGTTCGTATAATGACCAACAACGAGATTTTGGAAGTGCTTGTCTTCTCGCTCGTGTTTTGTCAAAGGACCAGGACGTCGGTCAAAGTTAAGCTCTGCATATACAGGTTCATTGGCACGCTCGTTCGAATGTTTGTTATGAATGGTGCTAACGTAAACCGGTTCCAGAGTTGGATGTACACCGTTGTCGAACGTAGAGTGTACGTTTTTTGGTTTTAGATGTCTGTGGACGGTAGGGGACCTTCGAATTGGGTCTGTACGCGGTTGTGAAATGTGTAACTTGTTTAAATCGTCGTGTAAGTCACACGTCGAATCGTAGCCCACCACGGATGTGTGTGATTGCGGCAAACTATAATCATATTCGTTAGCGCTTGCGTTTGTAGCACAGCGTGCTGTCTCAGAATCCAGATTTCGAATCATGTCATAATCCCTTTGTGTACGCGATTGTTTGACGAGCTGTACTCGACAATTTTCAACGAGCGCGTCTAAATCACGGAACTTTTCTGATGGCGTTGGTCCTGTGTTCGCTAGAACGTACACTCCGTGTTGCAACAACACTGTGAAACGTGCCACCATACCGGGCCCTTTGATGTATAACATCTTGGTGTTTGGATCTTGTGTATCGGAGAACAAACAGTATCCGTTCTCTTTCGCCATCATAGTGGTACAGATTACATTAGAGCTCGATGTCTTTGTTTGATCGTACTTGTTGAACGTGGACGAGCACTCGCTCTCACATTGTACGTCGTCGGTGGTTGACGAGGCATTCGTTTTGAGCTTGAGTTTCACTGCGTTCCTGACACTACGCATGACGACGCTACGTTGAACACGCTCTCAGATAATATATGACCAGGCGTACGGAACAAAAAGAAAACCCAGCGGTCGTTTCGATTTTGACTACTGTCATCTAGTTAATACACTGGTTCGTTTTTGTGAAGTACGCAAAGTGACAATCGCCAGTCTCTTCCTAGTACATGGAAAACAGAAACATAGTTATTCTGATCAGGAACCTGATGGTCCAGCTGACACTGATCTCAATCGCGCATCGCATTTCAGCTCGGTCTTGGTCTATCAACCACTCAGCGTCGAGGGCTTTGACAAGCCTTTTCAGATCGTGCGGACCTGTATCACTTAGTACGTAGTCAAAATACCTGCGGTACAACGGGTCTAGCATACTCGCGAGAGTGTGACCGTTTGATATTTCGATACATCGCACATCGCTTTCGGGCGTGGTACGTATCGCGTAAGGGTCGATAGTTTGAGCTTCGCACGTTTGGACAGCGAGTGGACATCGCCCGTACAGGTTGTAGAAACGGCCATCGGTGGCCAGTACCGTTTCCTGGCATATGCGAATAAGATTGGCGTACGCGTGGCGAGCGGTTCTTAACGTTTGGTCGCACGTTGCGGGACCGAGCTGCCACAGTTCACGTGCGGTTTGTATGTTTAGAGTTCGATTGTCTCGCAGTTTGAACTCTTCTTGGACATCGTCGACGTACACCAATCTACCGTCTGAGAGCAACCAAAATGAGTTTATAACGTTAGCGTCTTGAATGTAAGTTGTCCTAAGTTCGTGGGGCACGTGTTTGTCCGTGAGCATCGCACGGTTACGGTGAACGTACTCTAGATCGGTTAACGAACCGTAAGCCGGCATGTCGAGGGGCTTGTCTCTGACCGATATCCCAGAGAACAACCAACAATACCTAAAGTGGATCTTTGTAGGCAACACGTACTCTGTTACGGTTGCGAGAGAAGTGTGACTTGTCTGGCTGACATCGTGACACGTTCTCTCGTTGGATTTAACGTAGTTCACCTTGTTCAAAATAATGGAATCGTCCACGTCTGACCACGCGCACAGTGAGGAAAACGAAGTTGGATCAGGCATCGTTCGGAACAACGCTTTGTCGGCAGACTCGACCGAAATGTCTTGGTTGCTGAGCGAAACGCACAACGACCCGGCGCATAAATCTAAGCGCGTGTTTGTCGGAGCGGCCGTAGACTGTATACGAAGCAGGCTGTCCAAAATAGACAAAGACGAAGCTCGCGAGCGAGAGGAAAGAAACAGGATCGCAGAGTATAACAGGTTGGCCACCGATCGCCTCGCGCGAGCCGATTTGATCAAAAGTCTAGGTCTAGCCGGTGCCAAAGCTAAAATACGTACGTTGCAGACACGCAACGCGACCAAAACTAACGCTTCGCGGTCCGTGATGTTTAGATTTGGACGTATGATCGATAGGTTGTTTGAATACTTTCAAGTGAAAAACATGAGAATGGAACCTTTTCAATTGGAACTGATACGGGGCGTTATACTAGGCATTACACAGAACCAGTTCGGCGACGCACTGTTTGAGCACAAGCACGCGCTCCTGTCTAAATTGTGTTTGGCCCCTCTCGGCTCGGAAACCTACGATCACACGTGTCCTAACGTAAGTTACGAGTACCACGTCGAGACGGAGTTTGCGCGTTACGCAAATCCGTACACGCTTTGTTTAGCTCCAAGACAATGTGGTAAAAGTCTAATGATGAGAGTGCTTTTGGCAGCGGTGCTGCTTCACCTGGACATAAACGTTATGATACAAGCGCAAAACAAACACATGTGTACCACGTTGAGACTCGGCGTAGAAAGTGCCATGGAGGAGCTTCAGCGACTCTCTTCGTACACAGAAATCGAGAAGCCAGTCGAGATCTTGGGTAACCCAGAAAATCGCGTGTACAAGTTTGATCCGGGGTACAAGGGTGTTTCGTACGCACACTTTCTCTCGTCCAGCAACGACGTAAGTATAAATCTGCTTTACGTACTATGCACGTTACATTGTAGCGGATACATTTTAGGGGTGCTTCGTTTCATTTTCACATTTTACTCTTTGATTACTTGGAATAACCCTTTTCTATTCACAGCGAACCCTCCCACGATAGTGTTCATAATCGCACGTATAAAAAGAGCTACCTTGAAGCTTTCCGTGAAAGGAAAGTGACAAGGAGTGCGAGATTCACGGCGATGAAACGTCACTCGGATCATCTCGGCTCCCCGCTGAGTGATGACTGTGATGGTTGCTTATTCATCACTCAGGGTTCGAGACCTGGTGTTATACACCTGAGAACCATTACATCTAAGCCCGTACATCTGACGGTGCAAAGTGAAACTTGCGTGTACATAGTACACTCGACCCTAAATGTTGCGAGTCCTTGTCTGTTACGTGCACGTAAAGAATGTAATGTAAAACCCAATGAGGCGCTGCTTTGTTCGTTGGATCGCGACGTGGATCTGAACATCAAACCTCGAGACGTAGGCTCAGACGAAGAACTGGTTGCGCTATGCGTATCGAAAGGAATAAGGTGTGCGGTGCTGCTTGAACATTACGTACGTGTGTCTGACAATACCGAGAACGTATTGGGTCTGACTATGCATTGTTTGTACGTGGCGACTGTGAACGAGCAACTACGGAGAGGCTACGATGTAATGCACCACTTTCCCCTGTTCACTCGAGTACTCGCCTTACACTACGCCTCCGTAGACACTTCGGACGTTCCAAGCGTGGCCAACGTGATAACTAGAGGGGGGTTGTTAGATGCGGCCGTCGAAGAACACGAAAAATTACATGACGTTAAAGCGATCGGCAAAGACGCTGCACGATTCTCACAGTGGAACGGTGCACAGTTGATTTTCGAAGGAAATGGGACAGAGTTTACGACTGAGGCCATCGGAGAAAATACGACGTCGATATTCGACGTCAAGTCGAGCGATTGTACCGAGCGGATCTCTGACAATTCATCTGTGCGGTCCGAATCGGAGACTGTAGATTTTGCGTGGCATGTAGACCGAGAGCCACGTACTCGCAATTCTAGACCAAACACGACAGACACGTTACCCGATAAGGAAACGAAAGAAGGAGACTCTCACGTCTTAGCGCACACGAGCGATGTAGTAGTGACGACTATACGA
This sequence comes from Garcialebias charrua, assembly GCA_038048925.1. Taxonomy (NCBI): domain Eukaryota; kingdom Metazoa; phylum Chordata; class Actinopteri; order Cyprinodontiformes; family Rivulidae; genus Garcialebias; species Garcialebias charrua. The sequence goes on along the minus strand of JBBPBX010012311.1, from coordinate 24,003 downwards.
GCGTTTAACAATCACGCTGGTACGTTGACCGACAGGGAATCTGCGTTCCCTTTCAGTTACCAAGTAAGAATAGGGAAAACGATAAGCTTTGACAGCCTCATAGACTATTGCACTAAACGTAACTCGGCACCGTTGCCCACGTTGCCACCTCGCAACAGATGGGGGTCCGTGAATCCGGTTTTGTTGATGGAGGATAAGCACAATGCAGCCGCATGTGGACCTGTGTACACGTACACGGTCACCTCACGTGGTCACATGAACGCCATGTCACGAGCTGAGAGACTTGGTCCGGTTAGTTACAACGAAGTCTTTCTACCCGGTAGACCCGTGAGTCGGTTGAATCTAGACATAGATCTAAAATGTTGCAAAACGTGCGCTCGCAGGTTTAACGCGAGCTCGACCAGCGGTATTAGAATACGTGTGGCCAAAGCAGTAGCTACGAGTCTCATATTGGTTGTACTCGAGGCGCTCGTGTACCTCAAACACCTCTCGCAAGATGATATAGACCTCGCGACTGTACCTGAGCTCATGAAAAGCATTGGTAAAGTCGGCGTGTACATGCGAACGCAAAAGGTCACAGCGAAACTAAGCTTTCGGCTGTTATGGTATTTGCCTGTAGATATGTGTACAGTCGCAGGTATACAAGCGTACCGTACGTTGCTCGAAACGATGCAACGCGTTTCACTGGGGTACGCTTTGCTCTCGTATCCAACATCAGCTTGCGGACTGTGCGTACTACGTACAGATACGTGCAAAGGCCACTCCGGTACTAAATGGCTACGAGTGCAACGAGGTAGCACGACCGGAGATAGATTATCTGCTATAGATAAAGCTCCTTACTCAGTGAGAAAATGTGTGAGATTACCCAACTGCGCCAAGGACGGGGACACGTTCACGTACTTGACAACCATCAACGGTCACGAATGCAATGTGGAATCCGGGTTTGATTATCCAACATCTTTTTCTGTCGGTCTGTCTGCTAACCCCATTTCAGACGATGTTACCCACCTAGGTATCAAATGTGTTTTCGATTCTTCGATGGAGATCTTCTCTATGTCGAAGATTGCTGAATTCACGGTCGAGGATGCTCATGTTCAAGATGAAGCAAAGCGCCTCATGTGCGAGTGGAAGGTGCCCGTCACTGTAAAGAAGCTCAGTTCAGGTGCCATGTGCATACAAGCAACGGAACGGTCTGATTATCCGTGCCATAAACACAAAAGGGTACACTCTAAATGTAAACTGTCGGTCATTGTGTTACCAAAACGATCTGTATACAAGTGTTTTGTGGAATGACTGTGTTTAGTGTACAAAATTAAGAATAAAGACAGTTTGTCACATACAAAATGCTTTCACGTGTCACTTTATTGTACAGACAATATAACAAAGGTATGGTACAAAAAATGTATACATGTACTTTTTGACCATCACAATCTCGCCACAGAGGATGATTACATACAAATGTTTTACAGTTTACTTTTCAAGTAAGTTGTGTGTATACATTTTACAAAGTAAAGGAAAGCACATATGCAATGGTATCACATCTCGTTTTTATTATAAACCAAAAACAACATTGAACATACAGAGTCTACGTTACGATTTAATCGACCATTGAAAATGGATCAGTTAAACTATGTGGACCCAATCGGGACAACGTGTTGTAGGTCGCAGACCTGTTCTATTGCAATCGGGGGAGTTGGTTACATGTAGAAAGATAGCTCGCACTAGCTCGCTTGGATACGTGTGTAGTTCATCTAAACTGTGGTACAGTTTCGGATCCTCGGATTTGTTACGTCTGGTTTTACATCTAGGGCCTCTCTGCGCGACTTCGACGTGGCGTCCGTTAACGAAATGTGCACATTTTTTATCGCACATGAATCCCTGTAACGGGTTGTTTGTCATCAATCTTGTTCTCTTTCTGTAATTCGTTCCGTATTGACAGTAGTCTAATCTGACCGTGTGCTTGTCTGTGCACGATATCCTGAAAGCTTTTGTTGCGAGACGTTGTTTGAGGCGATCGCTTAAAACTGTATCGGTAGGAGAAAACCGTAACATTGCTGTTATCGGATGCTTGTCCAAAGATTCGTACAACCTGTGCGAGATCCATCGTTTCCACAACATACTCGAGTCCGGGTTCTCTACGAAAAACTGCAACTTTGGATTGAGGTTATGAAAATAGTCTATGGTAGCAAGAGTTTTTTCGACCAAAGCATCCGCTAGCATCAAGTTTCGTTTCGATTTAGCTCTCGTCCTAGCCGTGCTGTACTGTTCGCACGGAGGACCTGCGAATATCACGTCGGGTACAGGACCTGTCCAGTCTACGACCGGGTCCCACTCTAGTATGTTTACTTCAATGTCTGCTCCGTGACTACCGTCGACGTCCAAGCGCTTCACGATCCATCCGGCGTCTCTGAACGGGACACATATACTTCCAGTGCCATCAAATAAACTCAACAACACCTTTGGCATGGTCATTTTGATTTACGTAACGCTGTTGTGCGTATACCAACAACCCCGATTTTCGACATACTAATCCGATTAGGTTAATCGTACACATTGCGTCGTCCTTGGTCAGACCATGAGGCCCGACATAACGTTATTACTTTTGATGCTGACGTGCATTTGCGTCAAGTCCAAGCCATCGCGATGGGTAAAAAATCTGCGAACGTGTAAGAGTAACGCACGTTGTCCCGATCCATCCGATGTGATAGTGAGATGCGCTGAGAATTCAGACCCGGTGTGTCAGTTCCAATGTCCGCTCGGTCACCCTTTGGCATCAGAAGGAAAGTGTGGCGAGCAATGTCCGTATGGTTATCACGTCAAAGACTATAGCGCGATTGGTACGTGGAACTTCAGTGAACCGTGCGTCAAGAATACGAAGTGTGCCAAGGATGGGGATTCCGTGATGAAACTCGCTACGAGTTGGCACGATACTATATGCGGCAAACCCGAGGATTATAACATATCAACTACGATACCGTACGCAATTCTGCCATATAACCTAATAAAAACGCTTAACAAGTTATCGTTGTTATGGTTCAAAACGATACCGAGGAGCGTTTTCGACAAGTTGTGCAAAGTATCGTTTCCGCAGCACAACGCACACGAATGTTTAAACAGTCCCACGAACGCAGAAAAAACATTGTGTATTCTAAAGTTATCGCAGCGTTACATACAAGAATGCTCAAAGTATAGCATGCTGTTACGAATGATGTCGGCTACAACGTTTGTAGATCTATACCAGAAACTGCATACTGTAAGCGAGCACGGAAAGGCTGCCGAAATGTTCAAGGTGGTCCTAGCACATTTCCTACCGAATCATCCCTTGAGTATCAAACATATATCGAGGACTGGAGGTTTACTGGAAATGAACAACGATGATGATATTACGATAGATGAGTACGGGAATGTCAGAATTATTATTAATGTGAAATTGGTGATTCCGTTGGGTTACGCTTTAGATAGATTCACGCACGTTTCCTGGTCCGTTCACCGTACACCGGACGAATGGATCAACGTACTATACGGTCACGAGAAGAACAATGTGACAAGCGTACATGGGTTTGGTATCGCACACGGATCTCTGTGGCACACTTATGTCAAAAAAGAACTTCTGATGACCACGCTAGATGTGTCACTACACGTAAACGATTACGCTTTTAATTTCGACGCAGCACGTATTCAAGTCGGTGCTGTAACCAAAGAAGGATACTTGACAGAATGGGATCATTCGGTTGAGTTAGTTAAACACACATGGAAATCTGAGATTCCTAGGGATTGCGATTGCTTGTCTGCCGTATTGGACTACGCTAACCCGTATGGGTTATGCTCTCCGCTATGTGTGTTTGAGGCGACCCCACCAGTGCTCAGTGATGGAAGCCGAGACGGATGGTGGAGGTTGGAGGTTTCGTATAACGCATGGACGAGTCAAGCGAACGGACGCGTTTTGTACGGTACAGTGATACCCGTAACCAAACGATTTTGCCTTGCAACCACACGTGTTTTTGACATACAACACGGACCTAGCGCAGACTCTCCAAACGCTCCTTTAGACGTAAGACGATGCGATGTGATATTAGTCGAAATCGAAATTGTCGTTACGATGGATGCTTTGAGTCGTGCCGACGTGACCGTGTTGTACGACAACCAGACTCGGTTTGTGCTTACGTCCGGTAATCTAAAAGAAACGCTACTGCAAATGGAACGGCAAAAGTGGGGCATTATAGGGCTCAAAGTAACGTTTGCGACTAGCGACGTGTCGTCCGAGGACCAAACAGTCTCCTTACTCGAGTGGTTTCTAAAAGAAAACTTGACTTTACCGAAAGTTGTAGTTCTCGACATAGACGTGCTTTCGGATACGGTTCAAGATCTCACCATTCTACATAAAATGTACGGAGATCGGATAGAGTTCGTTCCGGGTTTATCAGCTTCTTCGCTGAGCAACGTCATGGCCCACCTAGCTCAAGGTAACAACTCGCACGTTTCGTCATCTAGGTCTCGGGAACAAGCAGAGCGCATATTAAACGAAGTAGGTCAGCTTGTAGCGAAACACGGAGCATACCTGGACTTGAATATGGTAACTCGAAGCAAGAACGGTTCGTGTCATAAGAACCTAGCCATATGGCGAGACGGACATTATCTTAGCAATGATCAGTACATAATCACCGACGTTGACGTACGTGTTCCATTTGGTCTGTTGATATACGAAGAGTTACGCAAGAGATCTAACAATCACGCCGGTATAATCGTATCCGTACCGTCGGCAGGCTTCGCGATCACGCGTGGCTGTTCGCGGCGAGTAACGCGTGTAAACAGACACGCGGGAGTACAACGACCTGACTCTGTCATCACGTACACCATGGAGGAATTGAACGGTATCATACACGATTTCGCAAAATGGGGAGTTGTCGGATATTTGTTGGGACACGTAGACTACACTGTGGGAAGACAAACCGGACTCCCTACGTTAACAGAAATAGCCAATGTTATCAAGACGGCCACCGAACAAGTCAGGACGTTGCACTATCGCTACATAAGAAACTCAATGTTCGAGCAGGACGGATACTCGCAAGCTCTTGTGAACGGAATATACAAACTGGAAGCGGGTATGTTTTTTCAGAGTGTTACGTACAACACTCCTCGCGTGAAAAGCTTTGCTACGATTCCTGGCCTCGAGAACGTTCGCGTTGGCTTAGCATCGGCCTTAAACGTAGGAGCACCTTTGCAGACGGAACATGAGGAAACTATAGACACGGTCGTAATTATAGACTCGATCTCATCAGAGACACCCATCGCTGTGCTGGAGAGTGATGGTGTGAGGCTCTTTGTGAACAGAACGTTGGAGCAGATATGCATGTTGCCCTCGGAGACGAACTACAACACGGTACAGATGAAGTCGTTGGGTTTTCACGTACACGAAATCGGGCCCGAATCGAACGTTCTACAACAGTTCGAATTAAACGATACGATGGCGAACGGGATGTGCATGAAATACGTGCCTCGCGCAAAGCAAGTGACTGTCATCACTACGTTGGTACCTGTAACTAACGCAAGCTCCATGGTACAGTTATTGGACTATGTTTTCGCTGCGAACGTGTGGCTAAAGGGTACATTGTGTGACAGTGGAACGGAACACGCAAACGTCGAACGAAAGGACGACCGAGTGATTGCGTATACGTCTCAGTTAACGTCCGAACTCGTGCAATGTATCACACACTGCGGACCGTGTACTGGACTCCGAAGCTACCTCCAAGACATTTGGCCCGTCGGTGGACTCGGGAAAGTTGTGAGCGTAGAAGCGGTTGCTAAAACCCACGGTCTCGCTGTCAAACTGTTCCTGTCGGTGGAGTACGGTGTCGTTCCGGTGGCGCTGCCTTGCGACAGCGTGCCGTTCTCATTTGGATCGTGTGGTTCTGTCTTGCCATTTTCATTCGAAGGACATTACGCTCACGATTCGTCACGGATCGCGCGTACTACGGAAGACGTGACGAGACGCGCAATCCAGGTTTTAGATCGAGTCATAACGGTATTCTGTAACGCGTCAATGTTGCAAGCGTCTCATACGTGGGAGCTTACGCGTGTGGGATCAGAGTGTGTCACGGACGTGGACGTGCGCGTACGAGACATAGAAAACCTGATATGGGAACAGGAGCTGAAACGCGCACGAGACTGTGAAGCGTTTAACAGTCAGAGGGTACGGATGCAAGCCGAAAGCGGTTATACGCGCGGTATGTGTTTGACCGCAATTATTCTAGGCCTACTAATCAACATATGCTTGTTAGTGTGTCTTTGTACCGTCACCACGTTGAAATGTCGCGGACACGTATTGTATCGTAAATTAAAATGATCGGGTCTTGTGCGTTTTATCTAATTGTGATTGTTATGTCAATATGCGCGAGTGCGCGGGATGCAGAAGTGTACGCTTCTACGTCCTCAGATGACACAAGCATACACAAAGCAATCGAAGGTACGGATATGGGACGTGAGCTTCGAGTGATTTTGAAAGCTGGCGGATGGAAAACTGTCATGAACGAAGTCTCACCGTTACACGTAGAATATAGGTTTGACACGGGTGACGGTTGGATAACGACTACAAATAACCAGCCCGTCAAATGTATAAGGTACGCTTGCAATGGTCTAAATTACTACACGTATACTTGCGAGATGGCATGTGAGACAGATGTAAATCGTCAAGCGTACACCCGCTCGATCGCCACGTTCCATGAGTACGAGAAAACCATCGAGTCACTAAAGACGACTTTGGAAGATTTCGTGGCGATAGCACGTAAACAAACTCTAACCTTCCCAGCATCCGAGACGTTGCATTCGTTGCGGGATAAAAAGACCTCAAGTGTACAAACGATCGATGTGTTAAAAACACATAGGAGTGCACTCGACATAGCGCTCTACGAAACGAAGGAGAAAGAACAATCTCGCACTTGGTCGAGCGCAACTGAACTACAAGGAGTTGTAAATGCATGGAGACAGAACGAACGGTCTTGGACAAACGCGAGGACGAACGTGATGCATAAGTTACGTTTGGTGGAACAACGCATTCGCCTGTGTACACACGGCGTGTTACGAATGGACATGACAGGATGTGAACCCGGGTTCAAACTCGCAAATCACACGGATACACCGAGACACGTCGTTGTTCGCTCGAAGTCGACGTGGTCGCTTCTGACCGTTCGACAACGTTGGGAGCCCGTGCTCTTGTCAAGATGGTACATGGTGTTTCTCGATATTGCCCGCGCAGGGAGATTGTGTTGGTTGAACCGTGAGATGGTGACAGATTCCGTAACGGACTACAAGGTGCCACAGTGTGACTCTCGCGGTCTATGCGGAGCGCTGGAGAAGGACGTTGTAACGCGGGATGCGTGTAGCGTGACAGATGGTGGCACGCTCAACTCCTTGTGTCCAGTGATATGCGACACGGCATGTTTCGGGCCTGTGTGTTACGAATCGAATACGAACGAATACCACACACGCGTTATACCAAGCGTGACGACTAGTACATGCGATGTATTGTCAACGCCATCGCCTCAACGCGTTACGGTGCCCTATTTTGCAGCTGACGTGGATACTCCTAGCGTACGAACCTTTGACAATGTGACTTCCGACGTATCGCTTTTGTGGATGAAAGGTGACGCTTTACTAGGAGACGTGTTTAATCTGAAACAACTTGTCACAGAATACAATGCGAAAACGAAGCACGAGTGTAGCCTGCGACACGCGGTCTTACTCAAAGAACGAGAATCGTGTTTACGTGAGAGTAACATCTTAGCAACAATCGCTATCGTTGTATCCGTGCTAACGTCACCAATATTGCTCGTAGTCTTTATTCTTTGTATGAAATGGTGACATGCCCTTAACGTGGTGTGTGCTTTAGACGATACAGTCAACGTAACTTTTATATGAACCACACTATTAAAAGTGCGTATATTATACACTACAGATCACAAAGTGTGCACGGTTCGTGTTCTAGACGATACGCAAAACATAAAAACAAAATGGCTTCAGTGCGAACGAGTAAAAAAACGACCTCGACGCGTACCAAGGAACCGTTGCTTGGGAATATAATACCTGAGCGGAACAGATATAAGTATAACGCAAAGAGGTTGCTCGACCAAGCTAAGGTGCTACGTGCCAAGTACGGACTGAAACGTATATACATGCCCGATACACATTATGGTACGTATCGACTTACGCGGCTATTGTGCTCTATTGCACAACGCAGGAGCACTAAGAAGGATGACAGTTGGAACACCGATTGCGAACGCACTTTGGCAGAGTACCTACCGTTACGAGAACATCATAAGGCGTTCATATCTCACAGTCTGTTCGTAACTATGGTTGGTGCGATCGTAGCTAGAGCGCTTGAGGAATTCACGTGGAACAGACTCAAAGGAACCCCGGACCCAATGAAACGGCCCTTGGATCTCTTATGCGATCGCTATTATGTAAGAAATATAGTATGCCACGACTCTAGTAAAACCAGTAGACTCGAAGCATCCGCGTATTCTGGGCTAATGGCAGTGTACATGGAGAAAGAGGCAGCTGCGAGGGGAGACAAATATGTTGGAGACGCTCATGAGAAGGAGGACATGAACAAAATCCTGAGCGAGATAGCCACGATCGGGTTTGCGCACCATTATGACAACAACAGTCATCACCCAGAGCATTTTACAGAGCAGAAGATGACTGATGTCGCAGTCATAGAATCCATTGTAGACGGGTTGGCTTGTATCTTCGAACGAAACAAGGCACATAAATCTAAAGAAGAATGGATCGGTTATTATAAGTCTGATCGTTATCCACACGAGCCTAACAAAACCCTAGCCGAAGGCGTTCTACACGCGCTCAAAAGTTACATTACCGTAGACGAATACGAGCAACTGAAAGTGTTTCGAACGTCTGTGTTTGCCGTTCTAGGCGAATCCATTCCGTGGGGACCGATTACCACTCACCTGCAGTGCGCAAACTCTTACAACACGTCTGAGACACGAGACTTGTCCAAGTATTTCCAGACGCTGAGTATGTAAAAGAACACATCAAACGTACCGCATGGACGGGACGCGCAAGATGTATTTGTATTGGTTAAGTTTAGAATAAGATTGTGAAGTTGCTTTGTTCGCTAGCTTATAAGTCAAGATATATTGTATATGTATACACAAATAAAAAGAATAACACATGTATATTTGTACTGGTTAAGTTAGAGTAAAATTGTGAAGCTGCGTTGTTCGCTAGCCTATAAGTATTCAAGATGTATTGTATATGTATACACAAATAAAAAAGAATAACGCATGGCAATTTTGTGAATTGTTTTTATTACATTCAAGGTAACGAAAAGAGCAATGTAACACCATCAAGAAAAACAACCGATCACTGTTTCAAAAATAACAAAGAGACAAAATAACAGACCAGATAAAGAAACACACTGGACCAGTCAAACATGTTCAAGGAAACCATGTACAGTGGGTATTAGCAATAAACAAAATCTAAAATGGTTGTAGCACAAATGTAAATATAATAACGACAGTAAAAACCATGGTAAGGGTACATGTGCATACACATTCAAAAGCGTTAGCGATGATAGTGGTATGAACCATGTGTACATTGAAAAAGTGCAAAATCATCTGACAGAGCTGTACGTATATATTGAGTTAAAACTATACAATGACAAGAGGCATTGGTCAGAGCCACGTGTTTATATAGATAAGAAACCAAACAAGGACAATCCCATAATAAATTTACACAGTAACAAAATCGCCAAAAATATGTATAAGTACATTGAAATGATAGTAACAAAAAATGCAGTGGTCAGAGCCACGCGTGTATATTGAAGTAGCAGCAACTATTCGTGTAAAAACACGCATATGTATGAGTACCTATAAAAAATATACCGAGGCAAGCACACTTTAGATTACTTGACTACAGAAATAAACAGGGACCAAGATATAGTGTGTTATCTATGTTAAATAATATAATGGTCTTACAACTGTAACACCTAGACCGTAGCGTTATGCATCAGACAGTGTTACAGATACAATGTAATCGGTCTCATGGTTAAACAGCCTACATACAAACATGATACTCGCTGAACCTTAACTCGAGCGTTATCCAACAAGGACAGCGGCTCATACAGATGTGCGAATGCATGCACGAGACTGTGGCTTACAATGCACTGATTTCCAACGCACGTGCTTCGTTGTCAAATGGATAGTACACCGACATACCGTTTCTAGAGAAGTTACCAAGCCATTGAACGCCATCGGGTAAAGGTATTGTAACATTAAGGTTGTCGACCAGCAGGCCAAAAGCGCGACAGCTGGCAACGTCGTACAGCCGTGGTTTACACGTGAACGTGTCAGAGGGTTGCTCGATCAAACTGTCATTTCCGAGCACAGAGACGGTGTAGTCCACGGCCAAGAGACCCTTCGTTCCCACGACGAAACCCTTCAGGTTTAGCTCGCCTTCATATGTCAGTCCCCACATGTCCATGGCAAATCCTTTCGTTTCTCCGAGTTTCATCGCGTCTTCTACTGATACTTCCTTTAACATAACGTGACATGCGCTCGCAAGGGAACCGAGAGCGCACAACGTGGGTTCCGTGCTGCATTTGTTCCAACTATGGTATTCGAACTGTTGCTTGTTTGCGTTCCGAACGAACGTCAGCAATGTATCGGCTGGGTAGTTGATCGTGTATCTCCTACGTAGACCAATTTGCCTAGGAGCGATCGTGTGTCTTTCCACATCACTTCTGTCCTCAGACTGGGGTTGTTGCACTTGACCCATGTAGCAACGCGTACTCTCCAAACATATTTTCGAATCCTCCATTTCACCGTCTGTTATAGACACATCAACGACGAGGCGTCTGTCGTGCGAGATCCAAGCGTTCCAGCTGACAGATGCTATCGATTTTCCTTGAGACGTCGAATCGGGGACTGAAAGAATTGCGTTGATGCAATGTTTCTCGATAGTACGACCTGCGTACACTTCGACGTTTAACATTCCATTATAACGGGAACTGACAGCGTACCCGTAACCTACGTACAGTCCGGTCTCGTGTATACATTTGGCAAGTGTGAGCCCGTACAGGTTGTCAATGTTGTCCTTATCGTAAGCAAATTTTATTCCGCGAGGTCCATCGTTAAAGTGTACGCCTTGTGCGATGGGAGCGCCAGAGTGTGATGAGACCAAGTGCCCGGATAATGTCAATGTGGGATACGGTGTTTCCTGCAACGGTCCTGTCCACAATGGTGTAGGTTCGTTGACGTTTACTGTCCACAATCCGTTGCGTGCAATAGAAGGGAGTTTACGTCTACACACGGTTCGTCCTGAACGTCTCGTTATAATACACGGAAATGTACGTGTCATGTTCTCGTATTCCTGGTCGGTCGGTCGTTTCTGTAACATCAGTTTTGCGAACGAAGTGATCTTGACTCCATGTAACCCGATCTCCGTAGTCTGTAGCGTCAATGTACATTTTAGCGTACGCCACTTGCGACCACGACACGCAATTGGTTTTTCTAGGATCAAAATTTGAATGTGAGGATTGTTGTTGACAATTTTCTTCAGTGTGTAGTCTAGATTCCCTTCTATCACTACGTAATCATCATATAGTACGCGGACTACACATGTCTCGTTATAGCACACGTGTACAAGTTTTGTGGCCAATGTAAAATCTTGTGGTACCGGTCCAGCGTAAACGATAAGCATGGTTGTTAGACAACACGCGACGATCAAGCCGTACAAAGACCCCATCTCAACACGACTTGGAGTGTGGCGTACGAAAGATCCGGTTTCTTTATATACATCCTCGAAATCTGTATCCGTCCGACCGTGAACCGATGTCTTATTATCGCGGCCTCGATTCTTTTGTATGTTCTGTACACGTTAAAATTAGTACGCAACCGACCTTCGTGTACGCTAATCTTTCTCAACCCTAGACCGTTGGATATGACCGACCACAACGTACGCGCCGACCTCCTCGTGTTTACACTTATTGTTCGAGAGAGTGTTCCACCGACCATACAGACAACGTTAACCACTTTTACAATGCCTAGCTGCCTGTGTTCACTCAAGTTTTGCCCATCGTAAAGCCATGGCACGTTTCCGGTCTGCCTAATATAAATGGTTGTGCACGTATCAGTTTGCGCATAATGTAAGTTACACTTGAGTCTAATATTCTCAATTCGTAATGGATCCTATAAGCGAGCTACAACACCGTTGCGATCGTAACGAGTACTCAATAGAATACACAGACAAGACGAACGGAGCGTGTCACCGGGCATCTCATGGCTGTACTGTGCATGTTAAGATAAACGAAAACAAAACGCTGGTCTGTGAAGAGATGGACACACGTAAACGCTCAGCGAAAGCAAAAGTTGCAAAATCCATGTTACTGTTATTGGACGAGTTCGATGCGAAAATTACAAATGCATCAAGGGTTCTAGTCGAGGGTGCTCTGAATAATGTAACGGCTAAAACAAATGAAGTCACCGACACCGCAACAGATGACACAGTCGCCGACACTGGAATGGATGAAGAAGTTACCAACACTGGAACGGATGAAGAAGTCACCGACACTGGTGTGCTATCGAACACTTCGTATGTGAACTACTTGAGCGGAGCGAACGATCCATTCCATGTGAACTACATCAGCCTTTTGCAGGTACATTAGGTGTTTTTGGCGAACATCCGCTTTGTTTGTGACATATATTTATTATGTTGTATTCCCTATCACATGTTCTCTCAGGAACTGTGTCAAAAGGAAGGATGTGCACCACTGACTTATTACATCGAGGCTTTCGATGCCGGATTTGTGTGTAGCTGTACCATCGAACTAAAAACATTAGCTACGTATGCTGACACATATATCCTTCACGGTATGTATGTACACGGTGCTTCACTACCTCGCAAATCTAAGTGTTACTCACGGATGTTTTCTCTGTTCACATTTAGGTTTCGGAACCACTAAACGCATTGCCAAACATCGAGCGGCGGAGAAGGCATTCATTACAATAGAATGGTTGTACAGATGCTAAATGTGACGACCAGTGCAGTACACCACATGCAACTATGCTACTGGAGTTTTACCTTTACAATGATTATGCTCATGTTGTTCTGTGTACTAGGTGTATTTTGGACATATCACATGTGCAGACAAGCATATGTCTTGTCTAGATGTACGTTTATCGATTATGTATAATGTGATAATAAAAAGGATGACTCAAAAACAGGTTTCATAATTTTTATTTACAAATGGGTTATGCTAGGAAGGCATAATGTGTACTCAACTATGCTTATCGCAGAGTGACAATGATTGCTCGCACGATTAGCGTTGTCAGGTTAGTGACAAGGGAACAGATTGTAGTTCACGATCAGGTTGCAGTTCATGATCAGACGAGATCACATCTTCGTGCTCCTCTGATTCTGATTCCACGACTACCGAATCCTGCGCTCGAACGAACAACACTTGCTCCTCTGAGTCTGAGCCCATCACCACCGAATCCTGCGCTCGAACGAACCGAACGTGTGTGTGATCGGAGAGCTTACACGTTGTTGGCATGTACACTGGTTGATAAGGAGCCTTGTTTGCGTGTAAACCACACGGGTTGTATATCATCTTCGACGACCGCTTTCTATGGCACACGTATGAAATAGTAGCAATCACACCAAACACAATCATGATAGGTGCTGCGATCAACGACACTCTTATCCAGTCGTCTTCCTTTGTTAGCCACCAGTACGAAAAGGCATTTTCTTGAACCATTTTGTACAACGTTGCAATTTGTCTCACTTAGAGATCATGTACCACTTCCAGTTCTGGGATATATCAGTGCCACTTCCAGTTCTGGGATATATCGGTGAAGTTATAGAGCTTTAATAGTTATCAGAAAGGCTGTATGCGATTTCATTAATTCACAATCGCAGGACTCAGACCAAGACTTACTTATAGGAAGAAAGACCAGAAAGATCATTGGTCCTATGTGTCCAACCGTATATTATTTTACTCATACGCACAGAATCTTTTATCGTGCTTCTCTGATTACAGGGCCCTGTGTATCTTGAGTCGGTACATATTCAGATTGAAAGTCACGTTTCGTATCTGTCAACATCGCCAGACCCTCCTTGATGTTGAACTTTTTGTTCTGATAACATGGCATTGCAAAATCACGTCTTATCTAAGCTCAACTCTGTTGTTCGCCACATAATCAACTGAAACCGATTCTAGTCATAGAAGTGAATAGACAACGTTTTCTATTAAAAAGACCTTTATTGTGTCACATACTTCCATGATTCGTACAAAAACGTTTACTCGATACAAGGTGATCTTAAAAAGGCACTGTTAGAACTACTTTATAACAAATACTGAATGGCTTTAGTTGCTAGACGTACAGAAATTCATGTATAAACAATAAAAACACTTTCAGTCCGTGAAATACTGATATGAATACATTAGTCTATGGTTGTAACAGGTTTGTATGATAAACAAGTGTAAAAAGCGTACCAGCATGTAAACCGAGTTGTACACAAAACCAAGTGTATAAAAATACATGTTCAATTGATCTTATAAAACGTTCACGTGTAATCAAAGTACACACCAAAAGTATAAAACATGTTAAAAATGACAATTGTCATAGACAAACCCTTTTGTAATATGGCTCAGCAAGGTAACCCGTGATATACCACACGTTTACATACGTGCGTATACACCCGAACACGTGTGTATTTGGTCGTTGTCCCAAGGATCGTTGTGTCTTTCATTAAATTCGTTTACGATATCTATGTAAACACTATCGTGATCCGTGGATCTAGGATATATAAACATAGAATCTGCCGGACCAAGCGGAACGCGATTCGCCTCACATTTACCGTACGTGAGTACAGGTAGCCTTGTATCCATACCGCACTTTGCAGCGATCCACATAATAACATCTTTGAACGATAACATCTCACACGGAGCGCTGTCCAAGACGACATTCACGATGCGGTTGTAATGCGCTTCTATCCACTTTCGTAGAAAATATATCATCAGGTGAAACTCGGATGTTTCTGTGACGTATGCAAGCTCTGGGGCTGTGACAGGAACAACGATCCCAGTGCTCGTGTTTACGCACCACATGGCGAACACGACCTCTGCGTTGAACACAAAACACGTCCAATGGAACGTGTACATACCCATAACTACGTTGTACAAATTACACAGATGGGTGGCTGGTGCAAGCATATCTTCAGTTGTAGGCATCCAAGCACCTACGACTATGTGATTCCAGAAATTCACAGTGTGAGACATGGCCACGTATCTATAAGCGTCCATGGTCTTCATGGGCGATCTGCTGAAGTATTTGAAAGCGATCTTGTCCTTTGTGTCGAGTAACATTGTATACACTGAAACGAGAAAGCATATACGCATGAGACCCCACATTCAGGTTAACGATAACGCATGAAAACGTTACACCTTTTACCTGTGCGCAAGTCGGCCTGGTTCTGACATCTCAACATCTCTTGAACGTGATGGTTTTGCTGCGTGGATGCTTTGTAAAGAGGGTTAGGGTCCAGAATCATATCCCATTTCATGTTTGTGTACACATGACGTGTATGACTTAAGATGTTGGCTGTAGTGTTCACCAGTCCTGTTTTCAGTTTTGTGCCATGATATAAACACTTCACATCTTTCGATTGAGTGTAACATTGGGTACATACTACACATCCGCATGTACACTGTATTGGCTGATTGAAACCAATGTACATATTGTTGCATATAACGTTACCGTTGAAATGTACAAAGCATATGTTACATTTGGTCAAGAGGCTTGTAGTGGTGTCACTCGTGGATCCTGGCCCTGCTTCATCCGCTCCACGCGACGTCGTAGCACCTTGCGATAACATTGTAACAGCAGCGTTGCCCGCTCGAGAGGACACTGAGCCTTCGTTGTCCGCTCGAGACAACGTTGTAGCACCTGCGTCGTGTGAACCGCTATCTGCTTGCGATAACGGTGTAACAACAATGTTGGCCGCTCGAGCGTACGCTGAGTCTTCTTTGTCTGCTCGAGAAGACGTTGTAGATCCACTGTCCGTTTGCTCGATATCGTGTGCCAATCCAAGATAACAAGTTTGAAAATCGATATCTTCATACATAGATCTGAAAGTAATATGAAACAAACCGTGTCAACACACTTAACCAGTCTAACGTATAAACTTAACTTCATAATATACGTACGTTGGTATATCCTGAAGGGCGTGGAAGAACACTGTTTCGTGTGAACCGCTGTTCACTTGCGATAACGTTGTAACAACACCAACGTTGTCTTCAGCTGGAGTCAATGCTGAGCCTTTCTCATGCGCTTGAGACAACATCGTGACACTTGCGCCGTCTGAACCGCTTTCCGTTTGCACTGTATATCTGAAAGTGATAGGAAAGAAACCGTGTCAACACACTTACTAGTCCAACGTATAACTCAAAATGATGGTATACATACGTTGGTATCTCCTGAATGGCTTGTAATATCGTGGAAATTGACATCGTAACACTCGCGTCGTGTGAACCACTGTCCGCTTGCGATGTAACAAAACCAACGTTGTCCACTCGAGCCGATACTGCTGCGCCTTTGTTGTCTGCTTGAGCCGATACTGCTGCGCCTTCGTTGTCCACTCGAGCCAATACTGCTGCGCCTTTGTTGTCTGCTTGAGCCGATACTGCTGCGCCTTCGTTGTCTGCTCGAACCGATACTGCTGCACCTTCGTCGTTCGCTCGAGACAAAGTCGTGACACCTGCATTGTGTGAACCGCTGTCCGTTTGCACGGTAGATCTGAAAGTGATAAGAAACAAAATGTCAACACAACTTAGCCAGTCTAATACATAACTCGAGTTGATTGTATACGTACGTTGGATATATATCATCAAGGGCTTGGATGATCTCGTTGCACTCATCATCATCATCGATCAAAGTTGCAACAGCGGCTGCGGTTTCGTCTTGACAGTTCGTATATGTTGTGTACGTAGAAGAGTATGTACTACAACCGCTTGCTTCATTTTGGAGGTCCAGCGTGAGATTCTGAGTGTTGGATTGTGCTAAGGCCAAAGAGCCACACGTTTCGTTCGCAGCAGTATAGCTACATAATACCACATTCTCTATTAGTGCATTTATTTCTTCTGCGCTTAGTTTTGGCTTTTTCTTTGATGGTCTCCTAGGACGCGTCCCAGTTGTTCTTGGGTTTCGAGGCTTCTTCTCGGTCGTCTGTGTCGCGGTTGTATTCTTTTTACTTCGAGTCTTCTTCTCAGTGGTTTGTGTCGGGTTTGCATTCTTCCTTGCGTTTTGAGTTTTCTTCTCGTTTTTTTGTGTCACGGTTACGTTCTTTCTTGTGCGTCGAGGCTTCTTTTCAGTCTTTGGACCATTAGGGAGTTCGGAGGGCGCTACAACCGTGGTTTTTGTTATATCTAGCGCAGACTCTTGTATGCTTTGAAGTAATATATCATCCACTCCAAAAACTTGTTGCTTCTGATTGTCACTGCGATTGTTATTGGAATAGTTTGGCACAGCGATAACCTGCGGCATCACCAGGCTTGAAGATATCACACGTGTCAACAGGTCTCCAGTGTTTTTTTGTTGAGCTTTGCAGTCACTGTGGTCGTAAGGGACATTTCGTTGCTGCATCGGAGTGTGTTTTTCATCATCGCAGTCACTGCTATGCTCCTCGTTCCAGGTTACGTGATTAGCAACCGGTCGCCACGTCTCACGGGAGACATCCCGGTTGGTGTGATCAGACACCACAACTGCAACAGATTGTTGCTGAGGTTGATTTTCTCCCCGATTCGGAGTAGCGATCCGTTGTGGTGTCGTGGGGGGGGTTAGTATTTGTTGCGATGAAGCGATTGGGGGTGTGATTCGTCGTGGCGTTGTAGGGGGGGTCGAGATTTTTTGTGGCATAGGTAGGATGTTGTATACATGTTGCTGCTGGGGTACGGCGACGGATCGACGCGTTGGTGTTAAGGCATCTTCATCAACGCTCTGTCTTTGTTGATTTAACGCAGGGAGCGACCGTTGTGTCACAGGGGGCGTTAAGATGTCTTCTTGTTGTTGAGGTTTATTTGTGTTGTAACTATCCTCCTCGTCTGTGTGATCCGAAATAAAGACTGTAGGATCATCGCCGATTAATTCGCAAACCTCAATCAAAGGACTCATGGGCAAGGTCTGTCGCTCATCCTCCGATACGGGCGGTGAAGGCCGCTCGGCGGGAACCTCTTTAGATTTTACACATGCCCGACTGCGTCTAGACAACCTCATCAAATCCGTATCCGAATCACTGTGAGATGACGATGGTGCACGTTCCCCTGGGCATTCACAAGACGATTTTGAGCTAGGACGGCGAGGTTGAATGTTTGAAGAATGTTCCCCTTTGCGCTTACGTGAAGGTGATATGGAACGACGGTAGCGTTGACGGTCATGTCGATCGTCTTCAGTGTCCGAATCGCTGACGGGTGATGATGCGGAGCGCTTGTCTCTAGAGTCGAGGGTATACTTGTGAAATCTTCTTGGCCTAACTTTCAGTGAAACATTTTGGTCTACGTCTCTGTTTCTCACAGCGTGTGAGTCGTTAGCTTTTCGAGAAAGCTGGGTAATTTCTTCGGATTCGCTACTGCTGCTGCTGCTGCTGCTGCTGCAGCTGCTGCTGCTGCTGCTTTTGTTGTTTACACCTGTGTTACGTGCACAGCTACTGCTCGAGTTGGTGTCGCTTGTACGTTCGGTATCATGAGCGTTCATGGTGATATTCTTTTCTCCATCCGCGTTGGTTCGTTGTACATCTTTGTCATTACGCTCGTTGTCAGACGAAGAAGACGCGGACGAATCTGTTTTGTTGTAAGCTGATAAACGTTGCCATTTACTTTTAGACTCGAGTTTAAGTGCGTTTACATCGCTTGCATTTTGATGGTCGTTGTGGTGTTTCTTGGCTGGAGATTCATGGGTTACCATCGGCTCTTTTTGCTGGTTCGTCTCGCTCCATGTACGTTTTAAACAGACGCTTCTCGACATGGAAGGGCGATTGTCATCCGTGTCGTTGTTGTACACGTTGTCTCGCTTGACCTGTCTGCGGCCTCCGTCTGTCTCATGTCTAGGTAGACTTTTACCAGCTCGTCCGTTGTAACGTTGCTGACTATTAGGTGTTCTGCGCTCGGAATAGTTATAATGGTGAGGGTTATAA
The DNA here is from genome assembly GCA_038048925.1 of Garcialebias charrua. NCBI lineage: Eukaryota > Metazoa > Chordata > Actinopteri > Cyprinodontiformes > Rivulidae > Garcialebias > Garcialebias charrua. Next base: position 4,800 of record JBBPBX010012311.1, on the reverse strand, counting down.
CCACCACGCTGGTATCGACTTTGAGCGTTGTAACCTCGGCTATACGGGTGGCCACGCCTTGGCCGTTGCGGATACTGATGTTGCTGCTGGTATTGCGGTTTGTGTGCACTGTTGTCGTACATTGCATCGCAACGTTGATCCGACCACCGAGAAGTCGACGGAGTGTCGAGATCTGTCTGACGATAGGAACGATCCTGTTTCGTTTGCTGTGTGTGCCCATCGTTTGCGTTTCCGTACGAATTCTTGTTTGTGTGAACATACCTCCCATCGTGGGCTCCTTTCATTTCAACATAACGTCTCTGTGTCATGTTGTGTATGACAGCCGGTAATGGTTGTGGAGGCTCGGTGGGTTCCGTGTACCATGATCTTTTCGTGTCCTGATAACTAGCCATGGCGTTGTTATCCCGTCCGATGTAGATATCAGCTCCTGTTTGTTACATCAAATGGTATTGGTAGAGTTCTGTTCTTGTAACGCTTGAGTGCGTTATATACACAAACTCGGTATCCTCCTTCAATGGTTTCCATTCACCTTAATCCTCCGCTTAAATCCCGGGAGTTGTCCTTTGCTTTAGTCCTGGCTGTTGTTCTTCTAACGCAATGCCAGGTGTGGTCACGGTCGTGTACTTGCTGTGTACCCAAATTTTAATCCTCTGTGTCTTCTCGCTTGTAATGAACTGTCGAGTAATTTCACAAACAAGTTAAAAACATATTAGTACACTCGTACATCTCACATCGGCTAGAGACATTTACACATCAGCTCATCTCTTATCCATCGTCATGCTCTTATTATAGTGAAACTGAAGGCGCTGGTTTTCGCGCTTAATAAGCCTCGCCTTGTCCTGTCCGACCAACGATACTTGACGTTTGTCCGACCATTCAACTCAAACTCCCGCTAGATTTTTTTCCTCTTTGTTGCGCTTAGCTTATACTGTTGTTTCTTATTACTGATCTCTAGACACAGACCAACCTCCACGTATTTGTTGTATACCGTGGAATGTATCCTACATACAGAATACCCGACCGACTTACAAACGCTTAACTGTGTAACTTGTAATGGCTCTCGTGTATTTGTCCGACCATCATAGGTCATACTATCCACTCCGACCGACCATGTGTTAATCGTGATGGACGTACAAACTTTAACTGTGTGAAACTTGTAATGAGACTCGCGTGTATTTCACCGACCATGCGTATACTGTACTCGACCTTCATACTTTACGTGTGCAAATCATAATGAGAATCGCGCATATCTTGTCCGACCGACCATGCATTTTTTGTCGTGACCGACCTCCAGGTATTAAGTGTGTAACATAATAAAACTCACGTTTTACTTTCTTGTCCGAACATCCAGCTCCTTATGCCTTTCATTCGTGTTGTCTTGATAGAACTCCACACATTAGATGTTTCACGCGATCTTGAACTCACATGCGCATGACTGGAGTATGCTAGATCTGTCAGACTGTAACTTTTTTATACTGAAGCTTGGGGAGGGGGTGACACTTGTGAATGTTGCTATGTTCCCACTCAGTCTACATGTACATGAAAATGAACAAAGGCACATTCTGTACTATACCATGGACAGCATCTGTTTAATGAAAACGTTACATGCGAGACTGTCGTTCCATCTGCTGCTTTATTAGATTTCAAGCTGAACAAAATGCCTGAGGCGTTCCATCTGCTGCTTTATTAAATTTCAAGCTGAACAAATTGCCTGAGGTTGTACACATGTGAGACTCTCTTTGTCTAGATGTACAGGAAAATGCACAAAGGCACATTCTGTACTATAACATGGACAGCATCTGTTTAATGAAAATGTTTCATGCGAGACTAATGTTCCATCTGCTGCTTTATTAAATTTCAAGCTGAACAAAATCCCTGAGCTTGTACTGTTGTGAGACTCTCTTTGTCTAGATGTACATGAAAATTCACAAAGGCACGTTCTGTACTATAACTTGGACAACGTCTGTTTAATGAAAACGTTACATGCGAGACTAATGTTCCATCTGCTGCTTTATTAAATTTCAAGCTGAACAAATTGCCTGAGGTTGTACACATGTGAGACTCTCTTTGTCTAGATGTACAGGAAAATGCACAAAGGCACATTCTGTACTATAACATGGACAATGTCTGTTTAATGAAAACTTTACATGCGAGACTAATGTTCCATCTGCTGCTTTATTAAATTTCAAGCTGAACAAATTGCCTGAGGTTGTACACATGTGAGACTCTCTTTGTCTAGATGTACAGGAAAATGCACAAAGGCACATTCTGTACTATAACATGGACAGCATCTGTTTAATGAAAATGTTTCATGCGAGACTAATGTTCCATCTGTTGCTTTATTAAATTTCAAGCTGAACAAAATCCCTGAGCTTGTACTGTTGTGAGACTCTCTTTGTCTAGATGTACATGAAAATTCACAAAGGCACGTTCTGTACTATAACTTGGACAACGTCTGTTTAATGAAAACGTTACATGCGAGACTAATGTTCCATCTGCTGCTTTATTAAATTTCAAGCTGAACAAATTGCCACTGTTGTGAGACTCTCTTTGTCTAGATGTACAGGAAAATGCACAAAGGCACGTTCTGTACTATAACATGGACAATGTCTGTTTAATGAAAACTTTACATGCGAGACTAATGTTCCATCTGCTGCTTTATTAAATTTCAAGCTGAACAAATTGCCTGAGGTTGTACACATGTGAGACTCTCTTTGTCTAGATGTACAGGAAAATGCACAAAGGCACATTCTGTACTATAACATGGACAATGTCTGTTTAATGAAAACTTTACATGCGAGACTAATGTTCCATCTGCTGCTTTATTAAATTTCAAGCTGAACAAATTGCCTGAGGTTGTACACATGTGAGACTCTCTTTGTCTAGATGTACAGGAAAATGCACAAAGGCACATTCTGTACTATAACATGGACAATGTCTGTTTAATGAAAACTTTACATGCGAGACTAATGTTCCATCTGCTGCTTTATTAAATTTCAAGCTGAACAAATTGCCTGAGGTTGTACACATGTGAGACTCTCTTTGTCTAGATGTACAGGAAAATGCACAAAGGCACATTCTGTACTATAACATGGACAGCATCTGTTTAATGAAAATGTTTCATGCGAGACTAATGTTCCATCTGTTGCTTTATTAAATTTCAAGCTGAACAAAATCCCTGAGCTTGTACTGTTGTGAGACTCTCTTTGTCTAGATGTACATGAAAATTCACAAAGGCACGTTCTGTACTATAACTTGGACAACGTCTGTTTAATGAAAACGTTACATGCGAGACTAATGTTCCATCTGCTGCTTTATTAAATTTCAAGCTGAACAAATTGCCACTGTTGTGAGACTCTCTTTGTCTAGATGTACAGGAAAATGCACAAAGGCACGTTCTGTACTATAACATGGACAGCGTCTGTTTAATGAAAATGTTACATGCGAGACTAATGTTCCATCTGTTGCTTTATTAAATTTCAAGCTGAACAAATTGCCTGAGGTTGTACTGTTGTGAGACTCTCTTTGTCTAGATGTACATGAAAATTCACAAAGGCACGTTCTGTACTATAACTTGGACAACGTCTGTTTAATGAAAACGTTACATGCGAGACTAATGTTCCATCTGCTGCTTTATTAAATTTCAAGCTGAACAAATTGCCTGAGGTTGTACACATGTGAGACTCTCTTTGTCTAGATGTACAGGAAAATGCACAAAGGCACATTCTGTACTATAACATGGACAATGTCTGTTTAATGAAAACTTTACATGCGAGACTAATGTTCCATCTGCTGCTTTATTAAATTTCAAGCTGAACAAATTGCCTGAGGTTGTACACATGTGAGACTCTCTTTGTCTAGATGTACAGGAAAATGCACAAAGGCACATTCTGTACTATAACATGGACAGCATCTGTTTAATGAAAATGTTTCATGCGAGACTAATGTTCCATCTGTTGCTTTATTAAATTTCAAGCTGAACAAAATCCCTGAGCTTGTACTGTTGTGAGACTCTCTTTGTCTAGATGTACATGAAAATTCACAAAGGCACGTTCTGTACTATAACTTGGACAACGTCTGTTTAATGAAAACGTTACATGCGAGACTAATGTTCCATCTGCTGCTTTATTAAATTTCAAGCTGAACAAATTGCCACTGTTGTGAGACTCTCTTTGTCTAGATGTACAGGAAAATGCACAAAGGCACGTTCTGTACTATAACATGGACAGCATCTGTTTAATGAAAATGTTTCATGCGAGACTAATGTTCCATCTGCTGCTTTATTAAATTTCAAGCTGAACAAATTGCCACTGTTGTGAGACTCTCTTTGTCTAGATGTACAGGAAAATGCACAAAGGCACGTTCTGTACTATAACATGGACAGCATCTGTTTAATGAAAATGTTTCATGCGAGACTAATGTTCCATCTGTTGCTTTATTAAATTTCAAGCTGAACAAAATCCCTGAGCTTGTACTGTTGTGAGACTCTCTTTGTCTAGATGTACATGAAAATTCACAAAGGCACGTTCTGTACTATAACTTGGACAACGTCTGTTTAATGAAAACGTTTCATGCGAGACTAATGTTCCATCTGCTGCTTTATTAAATTTCAAGCTGAACAAATTGCCACTGTTGTGAGACTCTCTTTGTCTAGATGTACAGGAAAATGCACAAAGGCACGTTCTGTACTATAACATGGACAATGTCTGCTTAATGAAAACTTTACATGCGAGACTAATGTTCCATCTGCTGCTTTATTAAATTTCAAGCTGAACAAATTGCCTGAGGTTGTACACATGT
>JBBPBX010012310.1:38263-50747 GCA_038048925.1 Garcialebias charrua | reverse complement strand
TATATTTAAGTGCGGAATAAATTCAATTTATACCGCACTTTTCATTAATAAAAATCTCAAAGTACTACAACAATAAAACAAGTGATGAAATCAAGTAAAATCAATAATAAGGGGGCCAAGATGGTGTAGAGGCAGGGGAGCCGACTTGGGACCCGAAGGACCCAGGTTCGATCCCCAGTCACTGCATACCTTGTGGTGTCTATGGGCGGCACACCTCACCCCCAAATTGCCCCCCGGGCGCTTTCAATAGCTGCCCACTGCCCCACCTGGTGGTGGTTGGGTTAAATGCAGACCAATTTCGTCTTGTATGGAAACATACACAGATGACAAATGTGACATTATTATTATTATTATTATTAATGATATCAACTAAGATTAAAGACAGAATCATGTGGAGGCAGAATAGGCCTGCTTAAAAAATAAATAAATAAATAAAACAAGTGATAAAATCAAGTAAAATCAATAATAATATCAACCAAGATCAAAGATAAAATCATGTGGAGGCAGAATAGGCTTGCTTAAAAAGAAAAGTCTTTAAGCCGTTTTTTAAGTCAACCAGCGACTGTGGAGCTCTCAGGTAGTCAGGGAGGGAGTTCCATAAGCAGGGGGCTGCCACACAGAATGCCCGGTCTCCCATGGTCCTTAAAGGAGAAATGTAATCAAATCTGAAAAAATCGATATAACAAGAATTTCATATAGTAAACAACACACATAAACATACTTAGTATGCTTTTTTCAAGTCAGTAGCTTAAAGAAATAGTTTTTTACATTTTTCCTGCTACATGCCGAAGTACAGTGATTTCTGTAGTAATTTTCTGGACGCACTTTTATGACACAATTAAGACCTCCTTTGCTATCTTACAATAACACTGAAGCTATAAACCCATCATTACTGTCCTCTTGTCTGTCATTTAAAATGGAAGCAGAAGACTTTTTTGAATCTGAAGGATATCACTTTAGTTTGTCAAAAACAGTTTGGTGATTTAGTGCATTAATGGGCATTTCTATCCTGGAAATACGAATAGCCGTGCGTTAGCCGCCGCATGCTAACGTTAGCATGCTAGCGCCGTATGCTAACGTTAGCATGCTAGCGCCGTATGCTAACGTGGAAGTGGGGGTGTTGAAAATGTCCTGAAACAGTTACCAATGTCTTGTTAAGCTCTGTCTTCCCCAGAACATAGTAGGATCTAAAATGATTTTTAAAGATGAAGGAGCAAGTTGAAACATGCTGTCTCCCTCCTTGCTAGCAGGCTCTATTGGGAGCTGCCTGGCTAACTAACTACGGTGGCCCTACACGGCCAAAATTCTACAGCGGCCGAATGCACAGGAGCGGTAAAAATACAATATAAAATTTTAAAAAAGTTTTAAAATCGATTTTGGGGCTTTTAGAATAGATTCTGAATCGCCAGGACTAAGAATCTTGATTCTTTAAAAAATAGATTTTTTTTGCTGCATCCATAATTGCTACACACTGAAACCTTTTTGTCCACAACTAGATACACACACTAATATTACTGTATGAGGGACGACTCGTTGCACTGCCTACGTCATATTCAGGGGACGGAGAGCAGGCAGGAGGAGGGGGGTCAAAAACACCAGATGAGAATTTTTTCACTTTGCAAAGTCTAAATTTGAGTTAGGATGACATTTTTGACTTGTGAAAATTTCTCAACAAGCTTATTTTATGCTTTTCATTAGACTACTATTAGCTTAAAAACACTTTTCATTTCTCCTTTAACTTGGTTCGTGGAATGTGAAGGAGATTACTGTTCTGTGATCGTAGAGACCGGGTGGATGAATATGGTGCAAGAATGTCCTGTAGATAATCTGGTGAAGTTCCGTGTAAGCATTGGTGTGTAATGAGAGCAGTTTTGTATTGAATTCTGTAGGAGACAGGAAGCCAATGGAGGTTATGGAGAATGGGTCTAATATGTTCAAATTTACGAGCTCTCAATAAAATCCTTGCTGCACTGTTTTGAATATATTGAAGCTTCTGAAGATTTTTGCCAGGGATTCCAATAAACAGGGAGTTGCAGTAGTCGAGCCTGGAGGAGACAAAGGCATGGACGAGTTTCTCAGCATCAGAAAAAGTTAGAGATGGGCGAAGTCTGGAGATGTTTCGAAGATGGAAGAAGCAGGTTTTAAACAGATGCTTAATGTGATTTTCAAATGTAAGATGAGAGTCCATTTTTATTCCAAGATTTGTAACAGAGGTGGAGAGGGGGATGTCTTGACCAGAGAAGGAGATTGTTGTTAAAGTTGATGTTTGTATCTGGTGAGGGGTGCCAATCAGTATGGCCTCAGTCTTGGAGCAGTTTAATTGAAGAAAGTTCTGATTCATCCATGCCCTTATTTCCTCCAGGCAGGTAGAGAGGGCAGTGAGTGAAGATGGAGATGGGGATGATGAGGATGCTCCAGTCCTGATGTAAAGCTGTGTATCGTCGGCATAGCAGTGAAAAGAAATGTTGAACTGATTAATAATTTGACCTAAAGGCAGCATGTAAAGGGAAAACAGCAGGGGCCCCAGAACTGACCCTTGAGGGACACCACAGGAGACACCGACTGTCTGGGAAGTGGCATTGCCAAGACTAACACATTCCAGCCTATTGGAGAGGAAAGATTTGAACCAGTCCAGGACAGTGTCACAGAGACCGACCTCCACATGAAGACGGTGGAGGAGGATACTATGGTCCACAGTGTCGAAAGCTGCAGTGAGGTCAAGGAGGACAAGGATGGAGGGAGAACCAGTGTCAGCAGCCATGAGGACATCATTGGTAACTCTCAGCAATGCAGTCTCAGTACTGTGAGCTACTCTGAATCCAGACTGGAACTTCTCATACAGAGAGTGTTGCTGTAGGTGGTCCTGCAGCTGAACAGCAACTGCTTTTTCCAGCACTTTAGACAGAAATGGGAGGTGGGAAATTGGGCGGTAATTAGAAAAAATGTTGGGATCCAAATTAGATTTTTTTTTTCAGAAGAGGCCTAATGATGGCAGTTTTTAGAGGCAGTGGAACATGACCAGATTGTAGAGACTTATTTATTATTTGTTTGATTAATGGGCTAATTGCAGAGTGATTGGATTTTATGAGAGACGAGGGGAAGGGATCCAGGGCGCAAGATGAAGGCTTCATTTTCTTGATGATGGTCTCCACTTCACTCTGAACAACTTTGTCGAAGCAGTTAAGGGGCCCAGGATACAGACGGGTAGATGGTAGATGAAGATCAGGGAGGTTGTGGAGCTGAGATCTGATACTGTCAACTTTGTTTTTAAACGATGAAAGGAACAGGTTGCATTTTTGAACAGATTCCTCTGGAGTTTGTTTAATGGGATTAAGCAGATGAGTTATTGTGGAGAAGAGCTGTTTAGAGTTACCAGGGCAGGTGTTGATGATGTTGGAATAATACTTGGAGCGTGCTTCTTTAAGAGAATAGGCGTATGCTTTCTGATGTTCTTTGTATGCCTGCTTATGTACAGAGAGACCAGATGATTTTACACGTCTCTCAATAGCACGGCCAGTTGCCTTCATCCTGCGTAGCTCATCAGTGTACCAGGGGGCTGAACGGGAGAAATACACCGGTCTTGTCTTCAAGGGAGCATGTAGGTCCAGAAGCTCTTGGAGAGATCGGTTGTAGTAATCCATAGAGTCATTTGCAGATGAATGACTGACAGCAGTCAGGGCGTGAAGATCAGTGGACAGAACATCAGGGGAAATGTTTTTAAAGTCCTGGAACTGGATAGGTCGTTTTGGGTTTGAAGCAGGCGAAGTTGAAGGCACTTCCAGAGAGATGACCCTGTGATCCGAGACACCCATATACAGATAAGTTATTGAGGAGTACAGTGTCTGTAATCACTAAATCCAGAGTATGCCCCCTGTTGTGCGTAGGGGGGTCCACATGTTGGGTGAGATTGAGAGAGTCCAGAAGAGACTTAAAATCTGTTGCCAGAGGGGAAAAGGAATTGTCCATGTGGATATTTAAATCGCCAAGAAAAATAGTTTTCCCAGTGGAGGTGCAGAAAAAAATGAGGAGGTCATGCATCTCTGGGTTAAATGAAACATGCGGTTTGGGAGGTCTATAAATCAATATAAAGTTCATCAGGAGTGGTGCTTTGAGGTTGAAGGCCAAACTTTCAAAAGAGGAAAAGTCCTGAGAAGCCAGATGTGTCAATTTTAAATTATTGCGGTAGATTACAGCCAGACCACCACCGCGGCCAGTGCTACGGGCTCTCTGCAGTTAGCTGTGCCCAGAGGGACAAGCTTCATTCAGAGAACTGTACACATCTGGTTGATGCCAAGTTTCTGTAAGACACATGTGGTCCAAGTTCTTCTCCAGAATGTGATCGTGAATTAGGCATGATTTGTTGGATAGTGACTGCACATTGAAAAGTTCTAATTTAATACCAGTTGATGTAGAAGCCTTTTGAACCGTTTTCAGCAGACTAAGTCCACTCCACGTTTTCCTTGCCACTTCGAGCGTTGTGGACTACAAGGGACTACAGACGCAGCGTTCTGATGGCGTCGTTGAGGTGCGACACGTCTCCTGGACCAGACACACGGGAGAGACCCAGCCTGCCCAGAGTAGATGGATATCTTCCGAGAGCTTTTGTGGATATAACGAGGTCTACGCAGAAGTCCCAGTTGTTTGATGGTGGAAACAGAAGGAGGAATGGAGCAGTTGTTAAGTCCAGTCTTGAAATCTTGAATCTTATTACAGTTTTTCTTTTACATTTTATTGCTGGATGTAACTGGGACCCAGTGTACATAATTTAGTTCCACCACATGTAGTGCGAACAACAATAAACTCTGAACACTGTACTACAAAAAAAGAGCAAGATTTATCCATAAGCTAAGGGTTTAGTAAACCAAGTAAACCCTTGGCTTATGGATAAATCTTGCTCTTTTTTGTAGTACAGTATTCAGAGTTTATTGTTGCTCGCACTACATGTGGTGGAACTAAATTATGTACACTGGGTCCAGTTACATCCAGCAATGTAAAAGAAAAACTGTAATAAGATTCAAGATATGAACTAAGAAAAATATAACTAAAAATGACACTGAGCATGGACTTTGATGACTAAAAATACACTAAGCACTAGTAGTACAAAAACAATACGCCAAACATCAGCACGAACATGAGTCTGTGAGTAGATTGTTAATGCCTGTAGTAGTTTTATAATTTTTATTAATAATAAAAATTACAAAACTTTACAAAACTACAAAAAATCCTAATAATTTAGATAATCACTGTGAATAAATCACATCATGCACAGATTTATTTCACCCTGCTGTGTTCATTCATACTCATCTGCTCATACAGACTCATGTTTGTCCTGTTGTTCGGCGTATTGTTTTTGTACTACTAGTGCTTAGTGTGTTTTTAGTTAATTTTTTTCTTAGTTCATATCTTAGATATTATTACTGTTTTTCTTTTGCATTTTAGACTTTTCTTGGATGTGTAATGGAACACCCTGGTCTCTGAACTGTCCGTGAAAACACCTTTTCACTGAAGCTCTCAGTGAATCTCATTTTCTCCGAAAACTTGCAGTAAAGGACAAAATCACTGTTTTATTCCAGTCTAATTTGAATCAAGACACAAATTAAATCAGAAGAGACTATTTTCACTCTTTAAATTTGTTCTAATTCAAATATATAAAAAAAATAACTTTCTGTCATTTTTATGATCATGTGTTATAATGCTGGTTAATTCTTCATGTGATGGTGTTCAACTATAGCAAAGTTCAAAGTATATGTCAGACTGAACTTTCAGTTTTGTTTAGAAATGAGAAAACAGTTTAATCAGATATATAATTTATGATTTGTTTATAAATGGTTCAGTTCAGCTGAACCAACATAAGTTAAAGCTGCTATCTGCGATTTCTGTATGACCAAAACACTTAGAAAAATGTTGAACAGGGAAATCATTCTGCTCCCTCCCCCTCAGAGCCATATATGGCTGCTCCTACGTGGTCTGTTGAACTTGACATGTGCTCCGCCTCCTGCTGCATTTTCTCTCGCTGACGCTGCATATTCTGTGTTTATATGTTAATAAAACGTTCTAAAAAAATAAAATAAAACCATACAGCTCTGGTCCAGAACACCAGAAGACCAGAAAATCTGCAGGGACTCGGGCAGCAACGTAAAACCCGGGTTTAATTCTCTCGTGACAACCTGCCGTTTCCTCATTCATTTGCACTCAGCGGAGGGAGGAGGAGGGAGCGATCACTTGACTTTTGGCAAAAAAACAAAAGAAAACTCCAGATAAGAGATTAAGAAGGGGAATTTAATACATTTGTGTCACATATAAAACAGTCCTGCATCGCTTTGAATGAGAACATGCGCAGATGCTCGCTGTCTGCGCACTGGGACAGGTGGGGGCGTGGGTTGGGGCGTGAGAAGCTCTGTTGAGGACAACTGGAACGCAGCTTTATTGGCTGATTAAAAACTCTTGTTTTTTTATTGGCTCGTTAACCAAGGGGCGCTCTGGTTTTTATAAATGCTTTTATTACCTCCGGGAGACGCCAGAGGACTATAGTTTTTTTCAGAGATTACCTGTCAAACATCTATCTTTCATTACATAGTGGCAGAGTGAAGAAATATGTTTAAAAATAAGTTACATACATCGGCTTTAATGCTTCATTGTGATTTACATCTTATCAGCTATTTACAAAATTTATTGATTAATCTGAAAAAGAGAGAACCCGTGAATTATTGATGATAATTTTGTGTCAGGAATAACCTGCTCATTTTTCATCTGGTGGACAGGTAAAATCAGTAAAACTGATCACCCCTGGACTTCTACAGATGTAACTGGGACCCTGTGTACTGGGTTACCAGCTCAGAAAAATTATTATCCAAACTATCAAAAAATAAATAAGGGACACGTCATGGCAGGGCAGGCCGACCCCATTAACTTCACCCCTACCAGCGTGATGATTCACCCCTCACTCCCCCTCTGCTTTTCTCACTCTGAAATGAACCTGGATTTAATTGGATGCATGTTTTTGAATGATAAAAATATGCATAGAACGTTAATTATTACACAATTTATTTTGAGTGCAAATAAAATTACCAGGCTAAAATATTTCTAAAAATAATTAATATATCTTAAACATTCTTTTGTTCTGCTTATCTTAACACAGTATTAACAGAAAACAATAAGAACATTTGTGTAATAATGCATTTAGTGTAAACCTAAAGTTTGTAGGAGATTTGTAAATGAACACATTGTGCCTCAAAAGCCATGAGTTTCCATGTTTAGCAAAAAACAACTTGTGAACTAAAAAGGACAATGATCCATCATGTGGAGTCAACCTGTTTCTTCCATTTGTATTTGTGTAGAGCTCGTGCTGCAGCAAGGAGTGGTTTGTTTTTCAGAGCCTAAGAGTAAAACTCTGAGCAAGACCCGCTCATTCTCAATCAGTTCATCTGGACAGTTTCTTTTTAGCAGAAACGTTTCACCCTCAGCGGATTTGATACCTGGACTATTGAGAATTAACTTTCTTGTCTGAGCAAGACATTTCATCATTTAGATTGACAATGAGCTCATTTCTAATTAGTTCAGAAGAACATTTGTTTCACACATCAGTCCACTTATTTTTCATGAGAGAAATCATTTCCACAAATCCAGTGGAAGATGGGATGAAGACAAAGGATACAACAGCTGGATGTTGGGGAGGTCAGCTGTCTGAAGACTTGATCCACCTCTCTGCTGTTTCCTTGGACTGCCACCTTCTCCTGAGCTTCTGGTGAGGTGCTGCTGTCACACATTCCTCATGAAGCTCATCCATAGACACGCTTAGTCTGCCAAAAGGAGTTAAAAGTTTTATGATCTGAGTTCACCAGAGGCACATAGGTCATGTACAGTGGTAAATAAATAGGAACAAATATTTTATCTTTAGAATTTTGCATCATATTCTAACTACCTTTCTTCACCTTGTTTGAGGCAGATATTTGCGCCCAGCATCGTCCTATTCTCTTGTAACGTTGTGGAATAACTGCACATGCACCATTTTTAACGAGAGTCTATGGATAAGATTCATGTGCTTCCAAGATCGGAAATACGTCACCAATCAGAAACATTGTTTGAAACAAACAATATAACATAATTACAGTACCTATAAAATATTTATCCTACACAACTAAAAACATATATACATATATTTCGAAATATTTTTATTTGATTATTTGATTTTCCTAAGTGATCACTTACCAATTTTTACAATCTATAAAAATGATCAAATTATCACAAAAGCAGTTACAAAAAAGAAAAAATAATAAACACATCCAAAAAAGCGATGGATAGATTAAAGGATGACTTAGATTAACAAAATTGGGAAAAAGTGTATGTTGGTGATGTGAATACATCATATGATGAGTTTGTGAATATTTTAGAAACTCTATATGAAAAAAATTGTGTGCAAATCAATTATACTAGGAAAAATAATGTTGAGCAACTATGGATGATGAAAGGATTGAGAAATGCTTGCAAAAAAAAGAACTACTTGTACTCGTGTTTTTTGAAATCAAGAACACAAGAATCTGAAGTAAAAATTAGAGGTATAAAAACAAATTAGTAGGTATTATAAGAAAACACAAAAAGGAATATAATAGTGATTCATTAAATAAAAGTAATGGTGATACTAAAGCAACTTGGCGAGTAATGAACAATGTCTTGAAGAATCATAAATCAAAGACTGGTATTTTACAAAATTTGTAAAAATAATGAGGATATTTATGATGATAATGTAATTGGAAATGGATTTAATCTATATTTTGTGAATGTGGGGCCAAATCTTGCAGCCAAAATACCAAAAGAAAGTAACAAAGTGAACCATTCAATCATTAGTTGCACTAACAGTATTTATCTTAAGGAAACAAATAAAGAAGAAATAATGGATGTAGTTTTTAAAAAATCTGATAAGAGATCAAAAGACTGGGTTGACATGGACATGAAGCTTGTGAAGGATATAATCCTGGGCAGCACGGTGGCACAACTGGTAGAGCCGCTGCCTCTCAGCGAGCAGGTCCCCGGTTCAAATCCCGGTCCGGGGGCCTTTCTGGGTGGAGTTTGCATGTTCTCTCCGTGCATGCGTGGGTTTTCTCCGGGTGCTCCGGTTTCCTCCCACAGTCCAAAAACATGCATGTTAGGCTGATTGGTAACTCTAAATTGACCCTGGGTGTGAGTGAGACAGGTCCCTCTTGTAAATGAGTCCCCGTGGCTCAACGAGGCTAGCCTGTATAAATAAAGGTTGAATGAATGAATGAATGAATGAATGAATGAATAATGAGTCATATTATTGAACCGTTTACACATATATATGTAATTTATCATTTTCATCTGGAATATTCCCAGATAATATGAAAATAGCTAAGGTTGTACCTCTTTTTAAAGATGGTGATGAAAGTATATTTAACAACTATAGACCAATATCCTTATTACCACAGTTTTCAAAAATTTTAGAAAAACTATTTGTGATTAGATTAGACCAATTCATCGATAAACGTAATATTCTAAGTAATAGTCCGTATGGATTCAGAGCAAAAACCTCTACGTCAAATGCTATCATGGAATTGATAGAACAAGTAATTACTGCTGTTGATCAAAAAAGATATTGTCTTAGTATTTTGTTGATCTAAAAAAAGCATTTGATACAGTTGATCATACCATTCTCATTGACAAATTAAGTAAATATGGTGTTAGAGGACCAGCATTACAGTGGGTATCTAGCTATCTGAGAAACAGAAAACAAACTGTACAAATTAATGATGTAAGATCCAACCTCTGTAATATTACATGTGGAGTCCCTCAGGGCTCTATAATTATACCAAAGTTATTTATTCTGTATGTGAACGACTTGGTTAAGGTGTCAGGACTCTTCAAATGTATCATTTTTGCTGATGATACAACATTTTTTTATTTTTTTTGGTAATGATATGGAACAGATGTTGGAGTTTATGAAGACAGAATTTGTAAAAAATACAAAATTGGTTTAAACTTAATAAATTATCATTGAATTTAGATAAAACTAAGTACATGATATTCAGTAAAAAAAAGGAAACTGTTGTTACATTTATGATTGATGGTGTTGAGATCTGTCGTGTGAGTGAAGTTTTTGGGTGTTATCATTGATGACAAACTGACGTGGAAACATCACATGAATTCTGTTAGGACAAAAATAGCTAAATCAATTGCTGTATTATATAAAGTCAGGAACTTGTTAAATGACAAAGCTCTGTACTTGTTGTGCAACACAATTATATTTCCACACATAATTTATTGTATTGATGTTTGGGGTAAAGCATGTAAAACATTTACGGAGCCTGTTTTTGTGCTACAGAAAAGAGCTATAAGAATAATCACTAGAAAACATTACTGTCACCCATCAAGCACATTATTTCACTAGTTGAGGTTATTAAAGTTCCAGGACTTAGTGGATTATAATATTCTGTCAACTATGTATAGAGCTCATAAAAATGAACTACTGTTAAATATCCAAATACATTTTGTCAAAAGTCAAAGCTGTTATAATCTTAAGGGAATAGAGATTTTTGTAAAACCAAAATATAGAACCAGTTTGAAGGGTCGGTCAACCTCAATCCCGGGAATTGGATTGTGAAACAATTTGGAAACTGAAATTAAAAATGCTAAATCAATGATTACATTAAAGAATATGATCAAAACTAAATTTTGCAAAAATATATATGAAATAGTATATCGTGTGTTCTTTTGTAGTTCGATAATTATATGAGTTGTTCTTTTTTATTTTGTTACTTGTTGATGATGATTATTTTTTTGAATTGACTGTTTGAAAAAGTGGGCAATGACAGTGAGACCTGGAGGGGTGTGGTTGGGAGGAACGGCCCCCCTGATCTGAACCAGAGTGGTGTTCTGTTATTGGACTTCTGTGCTCGTCATGGATTGTCCATAACGAACACCATGTTTAAGCATAAGGGTGTCCATATGTGCTCTTGGCACCAGGACACCCTAGGTCGCAGTTCGATGATCGACTTTGTTGTCGTCTCATCTGATCTGCGGCCGCATGTCTTGGACACTCGGGTGAGGAGAGGGGCGGAGCTGTCAACTGACCACTACCTGGTGGTGAGTTGGCTCCGATGGTGGGGGAGGATGCCGGTCAGACCTGGCAGACCCAAACGTATTGTGAGGGTCTGCTGGGAACGTCTGGCAGAGTCTCCCGTAAGACGGAGCTTTAACTCCCACCTCCGGGAGAGCTTTGAACACGTTCCGAGGGAGGCGGGGGACATGGAGTCCGAGTGGGCCGTGTTCCGCGCCTCTATTGTCGAGGCAGCTTATCGGAGCTGTGGCCGCAAGGTTGTTGGTGCCTGTCGAGGTGGCAACCCTCGAACCCGGTGGTGGACACCGGCAGTGAGGGATGCTGTCAGGCTGAAGAAGGAGTCCTATTGGGCCTTTTTGGCTTGTGGGACCCCGGAAGCAGCTGATAGGTACCGGCAGTCCAAGCGGCATGCGGCTCGGGTGGTTGCTGAGGCAAAAACTCGGGCGTGGGAGGAGTTCGGAGAGGCCATGGAGAATGACTTCCGTACGGCTTCGAGGCGATTCTGGTCCACCATCCGGCGTCTCAGGGGGGGAAAGAGGTACGAGACCAACACCATTTATGGTGGAGGTGGCGTGCTGCTGACCTCAACTCGGGATGTTGTGAGTCGGTGGGCGGAATACTTCGAAGACCTCCTCAATCCTACTGGCACGTCTTCCACTGAGGAAGCAGAGCCTGGGGACTTTGGGTCGGGTTCTCCGATCTCTGGTGCTGAGGTCGCCGAGGTGGTTAAAAAGCTCCGCGGTGGCAAGGCTCCGGGGGTGGATGAGATTCGCCCGGAGTTCCTTAGGGCTCTGGATGTTGTAGGGTTGTGTTGGCTTACGCGACTCTGCAATATCGCGTGGACATCGGGGGCAGTTCCCTTGGATTGGCAGACTGGGGTGGTGGTTCCCCTATTTAAAAAGGGGGACCGTAGGGTGTGTTCCAACTATAGGGGGATCACACTCTTAAGCCTCCCTGGTAAGGTCTATTCAGGGGTTCTGGAGAGGAGGGTCCGTCGGATAGTCGAACCTCGGATTCAGGAGGAGCAGTGTGGTTTTCGTCCTGGTCGTGGAACACTGGACCAGCTCTACACCCTCAGCAGGGTCCTGGAGGGTGCGTGGGAGTTTGCCCAACCAGTTTACATGTGCTTTGTGGACTTGGAGAAGGCATTCGACCGCGTCCCTCGGGGGGTTCTGTGGGGGGTACTCCGGGAGTATGGGGTACCAGGCCCTTTGATAAGGGCTGTTAGGTCCCTGTACGACCGGTGTCAGAGCTTGGTCCGCATTGCCGGCAGTAAGTCAGGCTCGTTTCCGGTGAGAGTTGGACTCCGCCAAGGTTGCCCTTTGTCACCGATTCTGTTCATAACTTTTATGGACAGAATTTCTAGGCGCAGCCAAGGTGTTGAGGTTTTGGTGACCTTAGAATCGCTTCTCT
>JBBPBX010012310.1:23553-34169 GCA_038048925.1 Garcialebias charrua | reverse complement strand
TCTTTCGAACTCACTGTTTTAGTTCTTTTAATTTAATAAGATTAACACGTAAAAACGATTATTTCTTTGCTCTAATTTATAAATTATTAGCTCTAAATTATGTCTGTGAGTGAGCAGGTATTCAGGAAAACTAATGGATGTGAAGGATTAGCCAGTGGGTGTGCCGGTCCAACCCACTGACGTTGATTGACAGCTGAAGTCATTTCGCTGAAAAGTGGCATTATGAAATCAATAAGCGATTATGAAAAACGCCATTATGAAATAAATATGCTATCATAAAAACACAATTATGAAACACAATTATGAAAAAAAAATACCATCATGGAAAACACAATTATGAAATAAAAGAATAAAAAATATATTTTTTAAATAATGAGCTTAGACACTTAATTCATGTGCAAAATATCACATCATGTTGATCTGTTTTCTTGTTGCTGTGTTCATCTGTGACCATTTGCTCATACAGACTCATGTTCGTGCTGCTGTTTATAATGATGTTTTTCTACTACATTAGGGCTTAGTGTATTACTAGTTGATGTTTTTCTTAGTTAATCCTAGATGTTATTACTGTTTTTCTCTTGCATTTGTTGTTGGATGTAACTGGGACCCTGTGTACATAATCTCGTTTTCATCACATGTACTACATGCGGTGCAAATGACAATAAAGACTCTCTGACTCCTAATTCATAATGCTTTGTTAATTTATTTAATTTTGAGCATTTTGGTGTTCCATGTTTACCATCTGTGCAAGTACAAAGGAGACAGTGGAAGTGGAAAAACTCTCTTTAACAGGAAGAAACCTCTAGCAGAACCAGGCAGGACAAGTGGCCACCTGCTTCAACTAACTGGGGTTTGAGAGAACAGCAAGAAGAAATAGACAAACCTAGAATGATGCATCCAGGTGCTGATCAGGTCCAATCAAACATTTCTCCAACACAAACAGAAATCAGCTGCTGGAGTCAGAAGGCTGTGGAGGACATCAAGAAGACATTTTCTCCAGTTAGACTTTCACAATCATGTTTTTAAGGTGCCTGATTTCTACATCCAGAAGATGGGAGTCATTTAAACTGGCCTTCCAATAAATCAAAAGACTGTTCAAACACAAGTCCTTAGAGAGCCCACCCTTCTCTTTGAACCTGATCTGACTTGGAGGTTAAAGCTGAAAGATAGGAAACAATTTGTACAAATAAATGATGTAAGATCTGACCTCTGTAATATCACATGTGGAGTTCCCCAAGGCTCTGTACTTGGACCAAAGCTATTTATTTTATATGTGAATGACTTGGTAAATGTGTCAGGACTCCTTAAATGTGTACTTTTTGCTGATGATACCACATTTTTCTGTTTAGGTGAAGATATAGAACAAATGTTGGAATTGATAATTTTTTTTATTACTATTTACAAAATTTATTGATTAATCTGAAAAAGAGAGAACCCGTGAATTATTGATGATAATTTTGTGTCAGGAATAACCTGCTCATTTTTCATCTGGTGGACAGGTAAAATCAGTAAAACTGATCACCCCTGGACTTCTACAGATGTAACTGGGACCCTGTGTACTGGGTTACCAGCTCAGAAAAATTATTATCCAAACTATCAAAAAATAAATAAGGGACACGTCATGGCAGGGCAGGCCGACCCCATTAACTTCACCCCTACCAGCGTGATGATTCACCCCTCACTCCCCCTCTGCTTTTCTCACTCTGAAATGAACCTGGATTTAATTGGATGCATGTTCTTGAATGATAAAAATATGCATAGAACGTTAATTATTACACAATTTATTTTGAGTGCAAATAAAATTACCAGGCTAAAATATTTCTAAAAATAATTAATATATCTTAAACATTCTTTTGTTCTGCTTATCTTAACACCGTATTAACAGAAAACAATAAGAACATTTGTGTAATAATGCATTTAGTGTAAACCTAAAGTTTGTAGGAGATTTGTAAATGAACACATTGTGCCTCAAAAGCCATGAGTTTCCATGTTTAGCAAAAAACAACTTGTGAACTAAAAAGGACAATGATCCATCATGTGGAGTCAACCTGTTTCTTCCATTTGTATTTGTGTAGAGCTCGTGCTGCAGCAAGGAGTGGTTTGTTTTTCAGAGCCTAAGAGTAAAACTCTGAGCAAGACATTTCATCATTTAGATTGACAATGAGCTCATTTCTAATTAGTTCAGAAGAACATTTGTTTCACACATCAGTCCACTTATTTTTCATGAGAGAAATCATTTCCACAAATCCAGTGGAAGATGGGATGAAGACAAAGGATACAACAGCTGGATGTTGGGGAGGTCAGCTGCCTGAAGACTTGATCCACCTCTCTGCTGTTTCCTTGGACTGCCACCTTCTCCTGAGCTTCTGGTGAGGTGCTGCTGTCACACATTCCTCATGAAGCTCATCCATAGACACGCTTAGTCTGCCAAAAGGAGTTAAAAGTTTTATGATCTGAGTTCACCAGAGGCACATAGGTCATGTACAGTGGTAAATAAATAGGAACAAATATTTTATCTTTAGAATTTTGCATCATATTCTAACTACCTTTCTTCACCTTGTTTGAGGCAGATATTTGCGCCCAGCATCGTCCTATTCTCTTGTAACGTTGTGGAATAACTGCACATGCACCATTTTTAACGAGAGTCTATGGATAAGATTCATGTGCTTCCAAGATCGGAAATACGTCACCAATCAGAAAACATTGTTTGAAACAAACAATATAACATAATTACAGTACCTATAAAATATTTATCCTACACAACTAAAAACATATATACATATATTTCGAAATATTTTTATTTGATTATTTGATTTTCCTAAGTGATCACTTACCAATTTTTACAATCTATAAAAATGATCAAATTATCACAAAAGCAGTTACAAAAAAGAAAAAATAATAAACACATCCAAAAAAGCGATGGATAGATTAAAGGATGACTTAGATTAACAAAATTGGGAAAAAGTGTATGTTGGTGATGTGAATACATCATATGATGAGTTTGTGAATATTTTAGAAACTCTATATGAAAAAAATTGTGTGCAAATCAATTATACTAGGAAAAATAATGTTGAGCAACTATGGATGATGAAAGGATTGAGAAATGCTTGCAAAAAAAAGAACTACTTGTACTCGTGTTTTTTGAAATCAAGAACACAAGAATCTGAAGTAAAAATTAGAGGTATAAAAACAAATTAGTAGGTATTATAAGAAAACACAAAAAGGAATATAATAGTGATTCATTAAATAAAAGTAATGGTGATACTAAAGCAACTTGGCGAGTAATGAACAATGTCTTGAAGAATCATAAATCAAAGACTGGTATTTTACAAAATTTGTAAAAAATAATGAGGATATTTATGATGATAATGTAATTGGAAATGGATTTAATCTATATTTTGTGAATGTGGGGCCAAATCTTGCAGCCAAAATACCAAAAGAAAGTAACAAAGTGAACCATTCAATCATTAGTTGCACTAACAGTATTTATCTTAAGGAAACAAATAAAGAAGAAATAATGGATGTAGTTTTTAAAAAATCTGATAAGAGATCAAAAGACTGGGTTGACATGGACATGAAGCTTGTGAAGGATATAATCCTGGGCAGCACGGTGGCACAACTGGTAGAGCCGCTGCCTCTCAGCGAGCAGGTCCCCGGTTCAAATCCCGGTCCGGGGGCCTTTCTGGGTGGAGTTTGCATGTTCTCTCCGTGCATGCGTGGGTTTTCTCTGGGTACTCCGGTTTCCTCCCACAGTCCAAAAACATGCATGTTAGGCTGATTGGTAACTCTAAATTGACCCTGGGTGTGAGTGAGACAGGTCCCTCTTGTAAATGAGTCCCCGTGGCTCAACGAGGCTAGCCTGTATAAACAAAGGTTGAATGAATGAATGAATGAATAATGAGTCATATTATTGAACCGTTTACACATATGTAATTTATCTTTTTCATCTGGAATATTCCCAGATAATATGAAAATAGCTAAGGTTGTACCTCTTTTTAAAGATGGTGATAAAAGTATATTTAACAACTATAGACCAATATCCTTATTACCACAGTTTTAAATTTTTTTAGAAAAACTATTTGTGATTAGATTAGACCAATTCATCGATAAACGTAATATTCTAAGTAATAGTCCGTATGGATTCAGAGCAAAAACCTCTACGTCAAATGCTATCATGGAATTGATAGAACAAGTAATTACTGCTGTTGATCAAAAAAGATATTGTCTTAGTATTTTGTTGATCTAAAAAAAGCATTTGATACAGTTGATCATACCATTCTCATTGACAAATTAAGTAAATATGGTGTTAGAGGACCAGCATTACAGTGGGTATCTAGCTATCTGAGAAACAGAAAACAAACTGTACAAATTAATGATGTAAGATCCAACCTCTGTAATATTACATGTGGAGTCCCTCAGGGCTCTATAATTATACCAAAGTTATTTATTCTGTATGTGAACGACTTGGTTAAGGTGTCAGGACTCTTCAAATGTATCATTTTTGCTGATGATACAACATTTTTTTATTTTTTTTGGTAATGATATGGAACAGATGTTGGAGTTTATGAAGACAGAATTTGTAAAAAATACAAAATTGGTTTAAACTTAATAAATTATCATTGAATTTAGATAAAACTAAGTACATGATATTCAGTAAAAAAAAGGAAACTGTTGTTACATTTATGATTGATGGTGTTGAGATCTGTCGTGTGAGTGAAGTTTTTGGGTGTTATCATGACAAACTGACGTGGAAACATCACATGAATTCTGTTAGGACAAAAATAACTAAATCAATTGCTGTATTATATAAAGTCAGGAACTTGTTAAATGACAAAGCTCTGTACTTGTTGTGCAACACAATTATATTTCCACACATAATTTATTGTATTGATGTTTGGGGTAAAGCATGTAAAACATTTACGGAGCCTGTTTTTGTGCTACAGAAAAGAGCTATAAGAATAATCACTAGAAAACATTACTGTCACCCATCAAGCACATTATTTCACTAGTTGAGGTTATTAAAGTTCCAGGACTTAGTGGATTATAATATTCTGTCAACTATGTATAGAGCTCATAAAAATGAACTACTGTTAAATATCCAAATACATTTTGTCAAAAGTCAAAGCTGTTATAATCTTAAGGGAATAGAGATTTTTGTAAAACCAAAATATAGAACCAGTTTGAAGGGTCGGTCAACCTCAATCCCGGGAATTGGATTGTGAAACAATTTGGAAACTGAAATTAAAAATGCTAAATCAATGATTACATTAAAGAATATGATCAAAACTAAATTTTGCAAAAATATATATGAAATAGTATATCGTGTGTTCTTTTGTAGTTCGATAATTATATGAGTTGTTCTTTTTTATTTTGTTACTTGTTGATGATGATTATTTTTTTGAATTGACTGTTTGAAAAAGTGGGCAGATATAATAAGATTTTTTCTTCATTCTGCTACCCTTCATTTTATTTTTATATTATATAGTCTCAAGCTTGGGATTTTTTTGTGTTGTATTTTAAAATAAATAAATAATAACAAAAATAATAATAAAATTAAGCAACCAGCCATCAGGGTGTTAACGATCCATTGTTAGGCCAATGGTCCTCTTTGATCATGTGAACAGCTAGTTTTGAATGTCAATAACAAACTGGTTGATCCAATAGGAGAGGGTGCTGTTCATAAGGCTGAGCTGAATTTAGCTCCTCAGACTGAAGAAGTCTTTCGAACTCACTGTTTTAGTTCTTTGAATTTAATAAGATTAACACGTAAAAACGATTATTTCTTTGCTCTAATTTATAAATTATTAGCTCTAAATTATGTCTGTGAGTGAGCAGGTATTCAGGAAAACTAATGGATGTGAAGGATTAGCCAGTGGGTGTGCCGGTCCAATCCACTGACGTTGATTGACAGCTGAAGTCATTTCGCTGAAAAGTGGCATTATGAAATCAATAAGCGATTATGAAAAACGCCATTATGAAATAAATATGCTATCATAAAAACACAATTATGAAACACAATTATGAAAAAAAAATACCATCTTGGAAAACACAATTATGAAATAAAAGAATAAAAAATATATTTTTTAAATAATGAGCTTAGACACTTAATTCATGTGCAAAATATCACATCATGTTGATCTGTTTTCTTGTTGCTGTGTTCATCTGTGACCATTTGCTCATACAGACTCATGTTCGTGCTGCTGTTTATAATGATATTTTTCTACTACATTAGGGCTTAGTGTATTACTAGTTGATGTTTTTCTTAGTTAATCCTAGATGTTATTACTGTTTTTCTCTTGCATTTGTTGTTGGATGTAACTGGGACCCTGTGTACATAATCTCGTTTTCATCACATGTACCACATGCGGTGCAAATGACAATAAAGACTCTCTGACTCTGACTCTCTGACTCCTAATTCATAATGCTTTGTTAATTTATTTAATTTTGAGCATTTTGGTGTTCCATGTTTACCATCTGTGCAAGTACAAAGGAGACAGTGGAAGTGGAAAAACTCTCTTTAACAGGAAGAAACCTCTAGCAGAACCAGGCAGGACAAGTGGCCACCTGCTTCAACTAACTGGGGTTTGAGAGAACAGCAAGGAGAAATAGACAAACCTAGAATGATGCATCCAGGTGCTGATCAGGTCCAATCAAACATTTCTCCAACACAAACAGAAATCAGCTGCTGGAGTCAGAAGGCTGTGGAGGACATCAAGAAGACATTTTCTCCAGTTAGACTTTCACAATCATGTTTTTAAGGTGCCTGATTTCTACATCCAGAAGATGGGAGTCATTTAAACTGGCCTTCCAATAAATCAAAAGACTGTTCAAACACAAGTCCTTAGAGAGCCCACCCTTCTCTTTGAACCTGATCTGACTTGGAGGTTAAAGCTGAAAGATAGGAAACAATTTGTACAAATAAATGATGTAAGATCTGACCTCTGTAATATCACATGTGGAGTTCCCCAAGGCTCTGTACTTGGACCAAAGCTATTTATTTTATATGTGAATGACTTGGTAAATGTGTCAGGACTCCTTAAATGTGTACTTTTTGCTGATGATACCACATTTTTCTGTTTAGGTGAAGATATAGAACAAATGTTGGAATTGATAAAGACAGAATTTGTCAAGATACAAACTTGGTTTAAAATCAATAAATTATCATTAAATCTAGAAAAAACTAATTACATGATATTCAGTAATAAAAAGAAAACTGTTGATGTTCCACTCAAAATTGAGGATGTTGAGATTTGTAGAGTGAGTGAGGTGAAGTTTTTGGGTGTTATCATTGATGACAAACTGACATGGAAACAACACATAAATTCTGTAAGAATAAAAATAGCTAAATCGATTGCAGTACTGTACAAAGTCAGAGACCTATTGAATGATAAAGCTCTGTATTTGTTGTATAACACAATCATTGTTCCACACTTAATCTATTGTATTGATGTTTGGGGGAAAGCGTGTAAAACAATCACAAAGCCTATTTTTGTATTACAGAAAAGAGCTGTAAGAATTATCACTAGAAAACATTACTGTCATCCATCAAGTACATTATTTTATCAACTGAAAGTTATTGAAGTTCCATGATTTGGTAGACTATAATATTTTATCAGTTATGTATAGGGCTCAAAATAATGCATTACCTTTAAATATCCAAATGCATTTTGTTAAAAGACAAAGTTGTTATAATCTTAAGGGGACAGAGTTGTTTGTAAAACCACAATTCAGAACTAGTTTGAAGGGACGTTCTACCTCAATCCAGGGAATTAGATTATGGAATGGCTTGGAGAATGTAGTTAAAAATGCCAAGTCAATGTTTACATTTAAGAAAATGATCAAAACGAATGTGTTAAAAAAATATATGAAATAGCGTAATGTGTATTGTATTAGTTAGAAAATTAGAAAGAGTTAGTCATTTTGTACTGTTGGTTGAAGATTATTATTGTTTAATCTGATTGTTGGAAAAAAGGGGCAGATATAATAAGATTTATTCTTCTTTCTGCTACCTTTCATTTTTTTATATTTTGTACATTATCATTTATGGGATTGTCTTGTATTGTTTCTTTTGTAAAAAAAAAAATGAACAAATTTAATAAACACAAACATAAACATAAAGCTAACAACTATTTCTGGTTCATGTGGTGCTGAATCAGAATCCAGTTTGACTAAAGCTGCATCTCTTTCTGTTTTCAGCTCTCAGAAAAAATGTGTTCTGTTCGTTTGTGACCAACAACCATCTGCAGCTGCAGGAAGAGCTCCATTTGAGGTCAGGAGCGGACCTAGTCTTCAGCACAAAAAGCCCCTGGAAAGACATGATGCGCCCTTTAAATGTAATAGTCAGCTTTACTTAGAGATTGTTCCTTATTTAAGCTGTACCACTGAGAAACTCACTTGATCTTTTTCATGATTAAATAAGGATTTTTCTTATTTTAGGTGGAATACTACAAAGATCAATGTTAATGTAGCTGGATTTTTTTTACGTGAGAGATAACTGTTGTGGTAAATAATTAATACTGAAGCATTGATCAATGTTATTTTGAGCTTATAAATTGTGACATTATTTTAAATAATAAAAACTTTGTGAAAGAATAACTTGTTCATCGTGTTGTAAAGCACCGAAGCAGAGAACTGGGATTATATACTAACACTTTGATTTACTGTGTTCATTGTTTTATGACTGGATTCTCAAATGCAGTAATAGTAAAAAATGTGTTTTTAAAATAGAACAATCTGAATACACATGATAATTCAACACCTAACTCCACAATCTTGCCCCTCCTTATCTATCTGACCTCCTCCAAATCTCCATCCCATCACGCTCTCTCAGATCCTCCTCTTCACTACATCTCCATGTACCCTCTGCCCGCCTCTCCACCATGGGGAGCAGGGCCTTCACCTGCTCTGCCCCTCACCTCTGGAACGCTCTACCGCCAGACCTTCGAAACACCACCTCCCTTTCTCTGTTCAAGACAGCCCTGAAAACACATCTCTTTAGACTAGCTTATCATTAACTTTACTAAATGTATTTTTATTATTTTGCATTTTATAATCTTTATGTATTTTATATTTCAATTTGTCACTGATAATGTTTGCACTGTATTGGTTTGTTAAGTGTCCTTGGGTGTCCTGAAAGGCGCTTTAAAATAAAATTATTATTATTATTATTATTATTGTACAGGTCTCTCTTGAAAATGAGTCCTCATGTTTCAATGAGACTAACCTGTTAAAAAGTTATAAAGGTTGAATGAAAAAAAAATTGTCAGGAAAAAGTTGTAAAAATAAAATCTTGGTGCCAGGACTCAGAGGTGGGACAACATTAAATGGTAAATGGACTGTACTTACATAGCACCTTTCTATCTGATCGATACTCAAAGCGCTCACATTACAATCTGTGCCTCATTTATCCATACATACAGCACTCT
This sequence comes from Garcialebias charrua, assembly GCA_038048925.1. Classification (NCBI taxonomy): domain Eukaryota; kingdom Metazoa; phylum Chordata; class Actinopteri; order Cyprinodontiformes; family Rivulidae; genus Garcialebias; species Garcialebias charrua. The sequence goes on along the minus strand of JBBPBX010012310.1, from coordinate 24,744 downwards.
ACTCTCTACAAAGACTAATGGAACAAATCATTTTAAAGAGAATAATCAGAGTTTTATCACATTCATACACTGATGGGACACACATCAGAGGCAACGAGGGGTTCAATGTCTCACCCAGGGACACTTTGGCATGTGACTGCTGGTGGATTCGAACCCCCCAACTCTTGCTTTGGAGGACGACTGCTCTAACCACTCAGCCACAGCTGCCCCCATTACTTTAGAAACTGAAGCACCTAAACAAAGTGATACAGAAAAAGCTAAAATCAAGGAACACATGCAGAAAGCACATCTGGTTTTGGAAACACCCTGCAACACAAATGTGTTTACATACTCAGAAAACTGACAGTTGGATCAAATGTGATGCTTTGAAAGACATTAGAAAAGGAGGCTTGTTGCCAGAACCTTTGATTTGATTTGATTTGATGTTTATTCATTCATTTTAAAAGAACAATACAAGACAGTTTCATCAGATACAAGAATACAAGTAGGATAAAATGAAGGGAGCAGAAAGAAGATGAAATCTTATTATATCTGCCCCTTATTTCACTGTTTGTTCAACCAATGATAACCTTCAAACTACATCACAGAATGAATAATTGAAGAATAATTGAATAAAAGAACCTTGAGGAGGAGATTGGTATTCAATGAAGTAGATCAAATACACCATGTATTGTTAGTTTGGTCCAGTTCGTACTCACTAGTTTGACTCGGTCTGTGACCCTCCTCTGTTCTTATTCCTGTGATCTGTCAGCATCTGAACCCGTCCTGTTTTGCCTGTCTGTTTCAGTTTGTAAGTTTTGCTGCCAGGACAGCTTTTTGTTTTTGTTGTTTAAAATAAATATATTTTTATTTTATTTTAAACTCGTGCCTCACCTGTCTTCTTGCAAATGGGTCGGAAACACAAGGATTGTGATAGAATGACCGGACCACAAACTGAACCCAGTGGTAGGATGATTACCTTGCTCGACTTTTTGGCCCATGAGGCAGAGAAGACTGCCTGGAGAGAAAGAGAGGGGGAGGAGAGGGAGAATCCATTTTGGGGAACCCGTCTGGCTAGCAAGCCTAAGTCCTCAGCCTCTCCATCCCTCTCCACCTCGCCTCGCCGCTGCACCTCGCTGCCCACCTCCTCTTCGTTCTTCACAGGGCTACCCCAAGCAATCGACGGAGAGAGGGGGGCAAACCGCTGGTCCT
>JBBPBX010012310.1:0-23485 GCA_038048925.1 Garcialebias charrua | reverse complement strand
TGGAGGAGCAGTACAGCCCTCCTTCACTGGAAGAGCTGGAACGTTGGCAGGCCTCTGTGGTGGCGATGTACCTGCCTCCGCCCAGCCGCGAGGAGGTCCAGACGGACGCTCCTCACTCCTGTCCACCTGAGGATGTCACTTCAGCAGCTCTCCTGACTCCTCCACCACCTGCTGCAGCTCTGACTCCTCCACCACCTACCTGCCCTGCTTCTCGCTGCGGCAGAAAGAGAGGTCGACGTGGGACACAAGCCCTCTCTCTGCTCAAATCACCTAGCTCTGCTCCTGAAGCACCCAACTCAGTTCCAAGGGTCCCTCCAGCTGCAGAGCCTCTGGTCTCACCACCCGATCCGGTTCTCCTGGTCTTGCTGCCCGCTCCGGCTCTTCTGGTCTCACCGCTTGCAGACCCAACGTCGGACTCGCTGCCTGCAGACCCCACACCGGACTTGCCACCTGCAGACTCCACGTTGGACTCGCTACCTGCAGACTCCACGGCTGACTTGACACCTGGATACTCATCGGCTGAATCGACGGCTGCAGACTCAACGGCTGACTCCTCGGCTGCAGACCCATCGCACGACTTATTGGCTGCAGACTCCTCGGCTGCAGACTCCTCGCCCGACTCTTCGCCTGCAGGCTCCTCAGTCGGCTCGTCGCCTGCAGAAACTGACTCGGCTGCAGACTCCTTGCCTGACTCTTTGTCTACAGACTCATCGTCTGACTCCTCGGCTGCGGACTCATTGGCTGACTCCTCTGCTGCAGACCCATCGCACGACTCATTGGTTACAGACTCATCGGCTACAGACTCCTTGCCCGACTCTTCGCCTGCAGACTCATCGGCTGACTCCTCAGCTGCAGACTCATCGGCTGACTCCTCAGCTGCAGACTCATCGGCTGACTCCTTACCTGATGACTCATTGGATGACTCCTCGGCTGTAGACTCATCGCCCCCCAACTTGTCGGCCGCCGACACTTCGGCTGCTGAAACTTCGGCTGCCGACACTTCGCCCGCCGACACTTAGGCTGCCGACACTTCGCCCGACGACTCATTGGCTGCTGAACCCAGGCCTGACCTCGCAACTGCCCATGTCCAGTCTGGCCCTGCAGCTGCCAGCACCGCAATCTCTGGCCCAGCAGCTGCCAGCACCGCTATCTCTGGCCTCATTCCACCCTCACCTGAAATCTGGTCCCACTCTGGACGGTCCCCGGGCCATCCACCTGAACTATGGTCCCACTCTGGACGGTCCCCGGGCCATCCACCTGAACTCTGGTCCCACTCTGGACGGTCCCCAGGCCATCCACCTGAACTCTGGTCCCACTCTGGACGGTCCCCGGGCCATCCACCTGAACTCTGGTCCCGCTCTGGACAGAGTCAACCCCAAAACTAACAAACTGGGATCTGTTCAAAGCATGCAACAAAATCAGACAGGCCCCCCTCCCTCTCGGAATCCCGTTTAAAGACCCACAACTATTCCGTTGCTTTCAACACCAGATGATCTGTGTTTGGTCGTTATATTTATTATCTGCGACAATGTCTACATTTTATGTCTATATTCTGTATTTTTTACTTCATTTTGCATGTTGCCTATGTGTTGCCTGTTGTTTGTTTGTTTGTACAGCACTTTGGTTGGCCTTGTCGCTGTTTTAAGTGCTCTATAAATAAAATGGTATGGGATGGTAAAATACAAAAACAAGGAACCAAAAGTGAAAAAGAAATAAATCTACAGTAGTATGGCAGAGAGGCTCCTTTGTCGGCAGGCCTTACTGATTTACCTACTGATTACCTATCAAGGTAGCATAAGAACAAAACAACAGAGTTAATTTTCAATAAACACAGTTAAGATAAAAGTAATTAAAAAAACTTACTGCAGAAGTGCACAGAGCCAGTTGAGGCAGCTTCAAACTGAGTTAAATGTGCGACCAAAAGTTCTTCTGTTTTTGGGACATACCACTCGTGTAAATAGAGGGGTGGAAGGTACCACTTCACTCTTTGTAGTGTCTTGTAGAAGTTTTGTGATTCACATTAGGCACAAACAGTAATAGTATTTACAGGCAAGTAAGAAAATGTACAGAGAAAAATCAGCATGGTGCTTAATTTAAAATTGTGATAAACCCTGCACAATGATAAAACTTTGCTCTGACCCAGAGCTAAGGAGGGGGGTGAGGAGGAGAGGAGGAGCAGAAAGATCGGGGAGAGCATACCTCTCCAGCTTTCTGGGGCTCCCCAGGGGGCCGTGATCCCCACCTTGAAAAACACTGGACTATCCACCTTATTTTCGTTTTGGCGCGACTACCCATAATTCATAGCGGAAGCCGGGAGTGTACTTCCGCCCGCGGTCCCGCGCTCTTGTTTACGTTTGTGGGGAAACATACTTTCTAGCGATTTATTTATTTACACAAAAGTTTCCTTTACCTCACGTAAATGGAAGCACATAAGAGGTGGATAATTCCAAGGATGTTTTAAGAAGCTGCAAAGATAAGACGTTATCTGTGCTTCAGCTGTCACTGAGCAGTGACAGCTGAAGCACAGATAACGTCTTATTTCACTGCTCACGGACAGGCTGACTGGACACTGTGGAAGGTACATCACTTATCTGATATCAGAATATTTAGATCACAGCCAGACATTAATATAATAATAATAATAATAATAATAATAATAATACAGTAATGTCTTTTCTGTCATCTGTGTATGTTTCCCATACACAGACGAAAGTCGTCTCTGCATTTAACCCAACCACCACCAGGTGGTGCAGTGAGCAGCCATAGAAAGCGCCCGGGGAGCTGGAGAATTAGGTGTGCACTCATAGACACCCCAAGGTGTGTAGTGGCCGGGGCGCGAACCCGCGTCCTTCGGGTCCCAAGTCGGAAGCCCTGCCACTACATAGTCTTTTTACTGAAGTGCAAATTGAAATAAACAAAGCGCGGAATGGAGCAACAAGAGGCAGTAAAAACCTCCAATAGAAAAAACAACAACAACAACAACAGCTTGCTTTGTTGTTTTCTGTTAACAGCTTTGTGGATGTGCCTCTCTGCCGAGCCTCAACTTTTAAAGGTTTGCATGTTCTCTCCGTGCATGTGTGGGTTTTCTCCGGGTGCTCCAGTTTCTTCCCACAGTCCAAAAAAACATGCATGTTAGGCTGATTGGTAACTCTAAATTGACCCTGGGTGTGAGTGAAACAGGTCCCTCTTGTAAATGAGTCCCCGTGGCTCAACGAGGCTAGCCTGTATAAATAAAGGTTCAATGAATGAATGAATTTTAGTCACTTCAGATGATAATAATATTAAATGCTGTGTGTTATTATTATACGTTCTCATATAATAGCAATACCTGGGGATCGATCCCCCGGGTTTGGAGTCGACTGCTCTGCCGCTACTCCATCCCCGTGGAGCATGTCTGAACATGAAAATTTGGGTTAATATGGACTAACAGCACAGTGTACAATAATGCCGGGTTCCCACCAAACGCTTTTCGCGCAGCTGAAGCAGCCACTTTACATTGAAAGTCTATGTGGCCGAGCATCTTGGCGCGGCGCAGCGTGACGCGGCGCGTCTTCAGCAGTTCAAGCAGCGCGGCAGTGAGCAGCAGCTGTTTTCTGCGCCCGCGTCGCATCCGAGCAGCGACTGTCGGAGTTTGTTCAAATGAACCTTGACCTACTTCGGCTATGCTTCGGCTGCTCGCCGCGTCGCAGCAACCAATCGGGAGAGCCTCTGCTATGTGATGACGCAACAATGATGGGACTTTTTTTTGGACTTTTCAAACTTACCCATCGAGCCTCCATGAACAAACCAGCCTCCGGTAAGAAACTTGGCATTTCTACAGTTGCCGCTGTCCGCTCGAGCGTACGATCACCCCAAACATTAAAAAAAAGTTTTAATCTCAACAAAGACTTTAAGAGCTGCAGTTCGGGTCGTAAAAAATCCACTCAAGTAGTAACGAGGCTCACAAACAGCTGATTTTATCTGCCCGGTGTAGAAGAAACAACCGGAAAAGGAGCCAGCCGCTGCTCCCACTGCGTGTCTGCAGACGCGTTCGATGTGAACAGACATCTGTTGACAAGCAGCCAACACAGTGCGTCAGGAGCATCTTTGAAGCGCGAAAAGCGTTTGGTGGGAACCCGGCATAACAGTCAACAAGTCAGATTTATGAATGAAGCTGTGCAAATTTATTATCCTAACCGCACAGTTTATGTGATTGTAAATTATAATTGTGCATTTTATGGTTATAAAAAAGTATTATGTGTATGAAAAATATCAAAGAAAAACAGCAACGTCAAGCAGCAGATGTCAGTGAAACAATCAAAGTGAATTACTGTTGGTTTTAACATTGCCAATTAGTTGAGTATAAGATGAGGTTTTTGCTTTACACAGTTCATACTTTGTTCCTTAAAGAGGACCACATATTCAAAATTCACTTTTTAATGTTTTTTTTACTCAACTTTGGGTATTTACTTAATACAGAAGTGGGTTGACCCTAACCAGGGGTTACTAGGTGAGGGGCTGGACTCCGGTTTGTAACGTCACAAACCGTAGGAAGTGCAAAACGAACTGTATTTTATCAAAGATAAATAAATCTACTTTGAGTAAATAAACCACTGGGTGCATTTTTTTGGCCTTAGGACTGTTTTTTTTATTAAAGAGCAACTCCACACCCTGTGGATCGGTAACTCCTCCTTCCAAAATCTCCCTGAAAATGGGCGTGTCGAGAGACAAGGAGGGTGGAGGTAGAGTTGTGCTTTTGTTCACGCCTCCACCTGCAACAACCTAAAACAAATTAAACCTCTAGCCAACAACATACACCAAGCAACAACAAAGAATAAACATGTAGATGTATTTATCTATTCCACCCATTCCATCCAAAACCAAAGGCCTAAAAATGAAAATGAAAAGAAAAATAAAACCGCTTGTCAGGAGTGAAATGCAGCACTTCCATATAAGGTATGCACTTCTCATCTCTGCAGGGGATTGGCTCTGCTTGAACCACCTTTGTGACATCAGAGTGTACAAGACACATCAGAGTGAACAGTCCTGACCAATATGAAAATTAAGGTGCAATAACCTCTGTTCAACCCAAAGGACTACCGTAAACACGTTTTTAGGCCAAAATATTGCCAATTAGCCGATTTACACAGATACGCACAATTATATGAAACTAAACACAGCCATAGTGCTAGATAACATTTTGAACACATTCTAGGGAGTTTATCAGCTAAAAAAAAGTTAATTTTGGGTTTAGTTCCTCTTTAAACACATGACTGTTGTTTTTCATGATTTCATCTCATCTTTTGTTTATATGTTCTTAATTTCATGTGTACAGCACTTTGTTGCAGCTGTGTTTTTTTAATGGCTTTATAAATAAAGTATAATTGTTATTTTTATGTTTTAGTTCAATTTTTAGTGTATTTGCAATCGCTCCCAACGCGCATCCGGTAAAAATTAAACGAGCAGACCCCCGGCGTAGGGACCGGCGGCGACGGGACCCTCTCTTCTGGCGGATGGAGCGGAGCTTCAATTGTACAGCCTCGCAGCAGCGAGGACCTTCTCCTTACGGATTAATTTACGGGAGACACTTGGTGAACTTTGTGTTGTCTTGACTGGAACAGCGATAACTCCCAAAATCGCCGCGTGCAACGAGCGGAGCTGGCGAACACCGGAAGAGGAACAAGCTAACATTAGCATCGGATTCGGGTGGTCTAATGCTAAAAGGAGCAGCAAATTGCGGCGCGCTCAGACGGGTTTCGGTAAGTTATCTTAAGCTAGCACTAACAGTAAGTCAAATGAGTAATAAAAAAAGAGCTTACATTGGGGAAACTAAACAGCCACTGGCCAAAAGGATGGCCCAGCACAGAAGATCAACAGCATCAGGTCAGGACTCTGCAGTCTACACTCATCTCCAGGCCAGCGGTCACTCTTTCAAGGATGAAGATGTTCACATCCTTGATAGAGAGGAACGATGGTTTGAGAGAGGAGTAAAGGAGGCCATCTTTGTGAAAAGAAACCGTCCATCATTAAACCGGGGTGGAGGCCTCCGGGTTCAACTGTCTCCCTCTTACAATGCTGTGATTGCTAGTATCACTCAGCCCTCTGTGAATAGCAAACAACCATCAGGGTGCTAATGATCCATTGTTAGGCTGATGGCCCTCCTTGATCATGTGAGCAACTGGTTTCAGGCTGTCATCAGCCAACTGGTTGTGCAACACTGTGAGAGGGTGCTATTTATAAGACTGAGCTGAATACAGCAACTCAGACTGAGGAAGTCTTTCGGACGAAAGACGAAACGTTTCTACATTTTTTTTGCTTTGTTTTGTTTTATTTTTTGAATGTCCAGAGGACCAGACTTAGCTTTTTTAGAAAAAAAGAGCTAATTTTAAAACAACAACACATTACAGATACTGGCTGTTACAGAGGGCGTTAACAGATCTATGAAGGGCGTGGACTTCAGAACTCAGTATCAGAAACTGGTCGTTCAAAACGAAAGTTAAAAATGGCAGAATTAAAAAGGGTATAATTGATTATCTAAGAATTATTTTGTGTATTAAAATGAATTAATATTTTCAAGATAGCACACAGACATAACATAAAAATTTTAAAGACCTATATGTGGTCCCCTTTAAAAACCTGTGTTTAGTTGCATGGCATGCGATGTACGACTGTGGTTTTGTCGCTTGTCACTTTAATTTGCCACATCTTATTACTTAGCACATTACAAAAATAACGTTTCATAATACATTTTATTATAAAATATTGATTTCTCCTACCCTTGTTTTGTTTGACGCTTTGGCTTATTTTTGTTATGCAACCTAGAACTAAACACACGTTGTTTTTGTAATTGACTATAAATTAGCACCAAACAGTGGTAAAATATTTTATTTGGTTTCCAAATATCCGTGTTTAGAAACATTATATAAGCTTGTACGATATATATTTGTCAGGATGTGTATACAGTATTTGTTTAAGCTATGTGTCAGCTAATCAAAACTGGGCACAGTACAGCTGATAAGATTTATGAGAAATAATATTTCTTAATGCAAACCAAACCTATTGCAATGAATTTAACAATACATGTACTGTGTATCCTTTAAAATGTTCTTTTCAGATAACTGTGATGACTCAAGCACCCAGCAGCCACACAGAGAAATTGCAGCCAGGATTACTTTAACCAAGAAGAAGAAGATGATGCAGAGAGTCTCGGCCAGAGCTGCTTCATCTCTTGAGACCTGCATCCACGACAATGTTGGGTGCTACAGCTGAGACTCTGTTTGCTTTCTGGCTGGCAGGTGGAGATTCCTGAAGGTGGTCTCGAGTGTTTGGGACTGCTGTTCTTCTGTCCACTGTGTCCATACAGAGGAGCTGGAGGTGGTGTCCCCTGTGTTTTCAGGGCTGACATGGCACAGAACCTTTTGTTGTTTTGAATTAACTTACTGTTAATAAAATGAATCATAAACAACTAGATTTTGTAATCAATTTGTTTATTTATTTATTTTTTTTGCCTCATGCATAAGGACAAATCTGGGACACGTTACAACGGTCGACTTCCCACTCACTCCATCCCGACCTTGGATATTTGCAGTCGAGGAAAGATCACATAATAGAACAAAGATGACAGATCAAAAGTTTAATCTGAGTAATTGTAACATTTTAATGGAGAAAAATGTTGATTCAAAATTTCACAGTGTCAACAAATCCCCAAAATGTTGGGACAGGTAGCAATGAACAAATAAACAAGAATTAATGTTGCATGGAGTTTTTTTTAAACGTTTGTTCCCTTTCAGTTCGGTCTCTCGGTGCAACATACTTGCTATGGGAATTGCGCCCCCGCGCGATTACCTGAAGTAATACATTCACGCCTTTTACGGCAGGGGGCGTCACCCCACGCCAGAGGTACCGCCCTTTAGGTACTTAGGCGACTGACGCCCCTTCATCTTCTCTTTTTTGCCCTTCACCTCGCAAACACCTGAACTACCTCTCTTCGCGGGACTTCTCTGCTGCTCCATCGCTCAACTTGAGGTGAGCTCGCTCCTTGCACAGAGCGCACAGAGAATTTTTCCCTGCGTACTACTGGACTGGTGAAAGCTAGCCCAGCACATTTCTATAACCTCTAGGTTTTCTTCTCTCCTCTCTCCTACAGGTTGCTTCGCTCGACGTAGTTATAACTGCGTCACAACCGCTACCTCGTCTAACACTAGCTTAGCGAGCTAGCCAGCGAAAGCGACACGATGGAGGAGACTCTCGAACAAAGAAGAAAAAGGATTCTGGAAGGTCTCGCTTACCTTGTCTCGGACATGTCTCCAGAGAAAGGGAAGCGAAAGACTAAACTTCAAAGGAAAGCCAGCGGGACGTTGAGCCCAAACTCGCGCATATGTCCCAGCGGCTGTGGATTTTACCTGGCAGCGACGGACACCCACGAGGCCTGTCCAGTCTGCCTGGGTATATTTCATGCACGACAAGCTCTGGACGCGCCCGTCTCTTGCCTACACTGCAGCCAGATGCTGGACGCGGTGCTACGGCAGCGCGTGGACCTCGTGGCTAAAGCCATGGGAGACGCAGCTGGTCCACAGGACCCGGACACCACGGAGACCCTCACTCCGACGCCAGAGCTCGAACACATGGCTCTACACGACAGCACGCGCGTCGAATGGGACGACAACCCTGATCCGCTTGCCACCATGGGGGACCTAACAGTCGAGTTTGACACCAGAGGCATGATGAATGAAGACGAGATCTCCATCTCAGCCTTGGGCGAATTTTCAGCGGAGGAACCAGAACTCGAGATCGAGGATCCGGGAGAGCACCTCCCTAGGACCACGATACCTGCATTTCCTAAAACGGACTTCTCCATCCCGGCTCTGTTCGACCTGTGTCACAGAGCGGCGGACGCGTTGAACATCCCCTGGCCGGAACCCCCACCTCGCCAACAGGTCACGAGGCTGGCGGGGAAATATTTTTATTCAAAGCAACAGGCTGCAACAATGCAAAGGATGCCCGTGTTCCCAGACTCCCTGACGGAACTGACTTGCACCTGGCCCCAGCCCCGAGCGCACAAACTTCTCCCCCTCTCACAATTCCTCGACGTGGAGGGCATGGATCAGGTGGGAATAGCTAATGCACCTCAGATTGAGGACACGCTAGCATCCCAACTAGCTCCCAGATCGTCAGGAACAAAGCCGACTCTCCCCAGCAAAGCTTGCAGATCCTTAGCGTCGCTTCTCAAAAAGTGCTACAAAGCTCAAGGACTCGCGGCACGCACCATGAACACGTCAGCTATGACGCAGGCTTACCTCGCAGAAAAACTCCAACTACTGCAGGAAACCTCGGATAAGCAAGCTGCTGCCGAACTATTGGACGAAGCCCGCAGAGCTACAGACTTTGTCCTTCGTATGATGGGTACAACTGCTGTGGCTCCGGGCAGAGATATGGCGGAAGTGGTCATCGTGCTCCGCCACCTGTGGATGACGCTGACGGATTTACCAGAAGGACAAAAGGTGCCTTTTCTCCACCACTCGATAGAAGCGGAGGGACTTTTTGGCCAGACTTTGGAGCGAATCCAAACCAAGCTGGACCAAAGGCGCAGGCAGGCTGAAGCTCTCAGGGTGGGCATCCCTCGTTAGAGTTTCGCCCAACCCAGAGAGCCCGTTGGAAGCAGACCTACACAGCCGTGGCACCGTTCGACGATGCGTGCACCACCATAGCAACTCATCCTCACTCCCTACTCGTCATATATTGATGATAAGGGTCAGTGTCCCTCCGCGTCGCATACTTGACGCGCCGGGTCGCCCCTTCTCGTCATTATTTGGTGTGTAGGGTAATGTTAAGTTGTGAGCTTCTCTTCCGGTTTGGATAGTGAAGCACTTTCATGTTTACTAATTTTTTTACGTATTTTTATGAACAGGAATGATTTTTCTGACAAAATTTAAACGTTAAGCCCAACCTTATAACAAACCCTAAACTTTACCATTCACCTTTTATTTGATCCTTGAACCCCAAACAAACCAATGATAGCACGTTGCACACCAAAAAGTACGAGAAGGGGCGACCCAAGGTATCAAGTATGTGACGCGGAGGGACGGTGACCCTTATCATCAGTATATGATGAGTAGGGAATGAGGACATGTTGACCACAGAAACTGACAGCATACGAGAAGGAGGCTCGGCAGAGACCCCCGCCGAACCAACCTCGCTCCGAGCACGCATGGACTAAAAACAGGTTTGTCCCACGCCAAGCGAGCAAAGTAATCCTGCCCACGTGGTAACAGGAGTGTTTGATCCTTGGTCAGACTTTATTTGTAGCAAAGTACAAAAAGCTGATAATCATGTTGCATGCACAAACCATGTTTTTCCTGCTGTGAGTGACATCAAATCATGTATGTCGTTGCACGTAAGCAACGACAAGCAAGTAAACTCATGACGAGCAAGTAAACTCATGAAACAGCATATCCCTCTTTTATAAAAACAAAACAAAACAACAACAACACACCAACACAAATAAAGTCAACAGTACGGGCCTCTGGCCTGTCAGCTGTCATAAAGAGAGGGCCACATCCCCCTCCCTCACGGCTCATGGGGTGTTAGCCTATTCAATTAGCCCCAGAAGGGTGCCTTTGAACATGTCTCCAAAAGGCAGACCCAGAGGCGTCTGTGAACAGACCCTACACCTCTCGGTAAAGCAGGTGGGAAAGGGCACGTGTTCCAGTTCCCGCTCCATTAATAGCAAGGGGCCGGCTAATACACTAGACAGACAACCACGTGACACGCTCACACCACAGGAGAACACGGCAGACGACCCAAAGCAGACACATTTTTCACACCCTCTGAAAAGCGGCTGTGATCACACTTCTGTACGTGTAAAAGGATCGGAGTTGAACCAGGTTATTCCTCCTGATTCTGAAAGGAAACTGGGCTCCTTATCAACAAATTACCTTGAGTCTGCCAGCCACAAAGGATCATCTCCACGTTCAGACATCGCTGTTGCTCCTTTATTATTCATGAGGGACACACAAAGCTTGAACAATGGAAGTGCGGCACATGATTTTTCTCACAAGGCTGCATCTACTTTGTCCCTACATGGTATCCCACCTGGGGGGACAGCAATTAAAGTCAGGAGGTCTGCTCGTTTACAGCAACAGCAGCCCCTCGACTCAACAGAAAAACCTGTTTTGGAGGGAAACAGTAGTTTTCCTACTCCAACTCATTCTAATAAAATTAATAGACTCCATCTGTCTTCGAGGAGACTCGGTCAGAGAAGTCTGTTAACTCATCAACGTGGAGGCCCGCTCCCCAACTTGGTGGACTCTCAAAGTCTCACACAGGGAGTCACAGTCCAGCTGTTTAGGCCAGGTTCTGGAATTAATTCCAGCCTGTTAGCCGAAAAAGACAGACTGATGGCATCGGGTTTGCCTGAGAACGTGGTGATAACTATACAAAATGCCCGTGCCAGGTCAACACAATCTCTATACGCACAGAAATGGCACATCTTCAAAGTCTGGTGCTCAGAAAGAAATATTATTTCTTATGCTTGCAACTTGGCTCAACTTTTAACCTTCCTTCAGGATTTATTGGAAATGGGTCATTCCTATTCAACGATTAAGGTGTTCCTTGCAGCTATCTTTGCCTGTCACAAGAGCTGGGGACACAGGACCCCTGGAGCACACCCAATCATAATGAAATATATGAAGGGTGTGCTTCAAACTAGGTCGTCCAGCAGGACCTTGACCCCTGGTTGGGATCTTGGTCTGGTCTTAGGGGCTTTTTGCGACCCACCATTCGAGCCTCTCAGCGAGATTGAGATAAATCTTATATCTTATAAAACTGCTCTTCTCCTGGCTCTTTGCTCGGCGAAACGCGTGGGTGACCTCCATGCATTATCTGGAAACCCAATGTGTACCAGACTCGCCCCTGACGGGTCAAAGGTCACACTAAGGCCTAATCCCGCATTTACTCCCAAGGTGCTGACCCTGAACCATAGGAGTCTGGACTTTGATCTCTCCTCCTTTCCACCTGCTCCTGTCCTTACCAAGGAACAGGAAAGGCTACAGGCTCTCTGCCCAGTGAGGGCTTTGCGCACCTACATGCAGAGGACAGCCGAATGGAGGAAAACAACCCAACTGTTTGTCTGCTTTGCCGCACCTGCTACAGGAAAGGCCCTATCAAGACAGCGCCTCTCACATTGGGTGACGGAGGCCATCAAGAGGGCTTACGGTAGTAATGGTCAACAAGTGCCCCCTGGAGACCATGCTCACTCAATCAGGGGCTTGGCCACTTCCTGGTCATTGTTCAAGGGCGTGTCAGTTGCAGACATTTGTGCTGCTGCGAACTGGAGCTCTTACACTTTTGCAAAGTACTACAGTTTGGATGTCACTGCTGTGATGTCACTCAGGCTGTTCTTTCTAATACATAATATAAAGTAGCTTTGAGATGCCTTCTGGTCAATGGCAGACGTTTTCACACTAACAGGCATTTTACTGAGCATTTCAAGGGCGTGAATGAATTACGTTCCCATAGCAAGTATGTTGCACCGAGAGACCGAACTGAAAGGGAACTGAAAGTTATGCACCATAACTCATGTTCCCTGAAGGAAGGGAATGAGGTGCAACATAGCTGGCCCTTTTCAATGCTGAAAGCTCGATGAAGTGCAACTTTTCGAGGAAGATAGAGGGACGTGAGTCGCCTAAGTACCTAAAGGGTGGTACCGCTGGCGTGGGGTGACGCCCCCTGTCGTAAAAGGCGTGAATGTATTCCTTCAGGTAATCGCGCGGGGGCGCAATTCCCATAGCAAGTATGTTGCACCTCGTTCCCTTCCTTCAGGGAACATGAGTTATGGTGCATATCTTTCAGTTTTTATATAATGTCCGCCATAATAAAAGTGATAAATAAAATAATAAATGAATAAATAAATAAAACATAATAATTAAATAATAATAATAATACCTGCAGCCAGAGGGTAAAGTTGGGCTACAAAAGTAATAAATAAAACATGAATACCTGGTGAATCAGCTCTCATATCACCTCCAAAGTGACATGTCAACATGTCTCCAATCAAGCTTGATGTCTGTGAAGCACGGCTCAGAGATTACCTGGATGTGGAACGCCTCATGGAGCTAAAAAAGAACAACACATTTTTAATCACCTTACAAACAAGCATACTTGAGAAACATTACTTTTTATCACCTTGTTGATCTGTCAAACAGATGACCCAGTGCAAAATAAATACTGCTGCACAGAGCTGATGACCATGATATTCATTCACCAAGTACATATTATTTTATAAATACCTTTGATCCACAACATTATTTGCAGCAAAAGAACACCGGGTCTAAAACATCGTTAACCAGTAGCCTACAACAGCTAAAATTAGCACAGCTAGTCTCCATTGTTTTTTGATGTTGCGGTCTTCCTTATCCGAGTTCATGAGAGTTCACACACACTGCGGTGTTCATAAGAAACACTAGATTTTTAGCATTTAAACGCAACTACAACACAAACTAACGTTGATCAGCAACAGATGAAAACGCCACGACCTTATGTGGGGCCACAACGAAGCAACGCTGCAGGTCGCAAACATAGCACATGAAGAAACGCGTCATATACTCAAAAGATAAATTATGGAATGATGGAAAGGTGTAAAATGGTACTCACCTCCAAACGGATTGTACCCTGATAGTGTAAGAGTGGGTGAACATCAGTTTGAAGAGCTGTTCTTGGAACAGCTTCACTCATCAATGCTAATGCTATGTTGCTAATCTCTGATCCAACTCCGCCCTGAGCTCTGCAGGGGGAGTGACCTTCTCGGGGGAGTGGCTCCACTTTTATATTCAGGGAGATGATGATGTGACGTCACAACTGAGCAGACACGTCACAACTGAGAGTTAGAACAAGTAAGAAAATTAAGGTGCAATAACCTCTGTTCAACCCATAGAAGTACCGTAAACACGTTTTTAGACCAAATATTGCCGATTTTAACTAATACGCACAAATACATGAAAATTAACACAGAAATAGTGCTATGAAACTTTTTAAACACATTCTAGGGAGTTTATCAGCTAAAAAAAGTTAAATTTCGGATTAGTTTCACTTTAACAAGATTAACACGGTAAAAACAATTATTTGTCTGCTGAAAATTATAGCAAAGATGTGTCTTTTTTTAACCGTTCCTTAATAAATTCACGTAATGGTCAAATCTGCTGGATTTAAATTGTTTCGCTCTGACGTCTTCCAAACGGTCGGCCGCGCGCGTTGCGAAAATAAATTATAAATAAATCAAATTTTATCTCAAATAACTCCAACATCTAACAGTTTTTAAATGAATACCAAATAATTATTTTCTGTAAGTTTAAAGAAAATCTGCAGTGTGGTTTATGAGCTATTTAGATAAATAGTAGCAGGACGAAAACCGAAGCTAACCTTGACACATTTACATCTATAAAACATCAAATTTTTATCTCAGATATCTCCAACAGCTAACAGTTTGCAAATGACTACCAAATAATTATTCTCTGTAAGTTTAAAGACAATTTGCGTTGTGGTTTGTAAGCTATTTAGATAAATAGTAGCAGGAAAAAACGAAGCAAACCGCGACACATTTGCGTCTATAAAACATTGAATTTTATCTCAAATAACTCCAACAGCTAACAGTTTGTAAATGAACACCAAATAATTACTTTCTGTATGTTTAACGAAAATCTGTCTGGTAGTTCATGAGTTATTTAGATAAATAGCAACCATTTTTGCTAACAAACACAACTAACAGTTCATACCTCTAGATCAGGAGGCCGGGCTGCGACAGAGTGTGTCCGACCAGAGGAGGCTGCCTTCGGACACATGAGCTGGAAATGGTTGGTGGACTCTCTGGAAGTGTCAGAGCTCCAGAGCAGGAGGCCGGGCTACGACAGAGTCAGTCCAACCAGAGGAGGCTGCCTTCGGACACATGAGGTGGGAACGGTCGGTGTACCCTAGCGGCCGAAAGTGGTACTGCACCATTTTTTGACAAAATGAAAAACGGTCATATCTGAGCCAAAAATTGGTCCAAAATATGGGGAAAAAATCCATAAACATGTCTCATCTCTCTATTAGTTGCAGGGCATGCAAATTAGGCAAAAAGGTGTGACTTATAGACCGGAAAATATGGTACATACTTTAAAATAAACATCTAGAAATCTAGAAAGAAAATGGTGCTCCACTAACATTGATGAATCTTACTTATCCTGGAAAGATAGACAGCTAACCTACACAAAAGCACTCCATAAAACTAGAAGATTATATTATTCATCTTTAATTGATGAGAATACAAATATCCCCAGGTTCCTTTTCAATACCATAGCTAGTCTAATGAAAAATTATATCTCTGTTGATTCATGTATCCCTACAAATATAAGTAGTGATGAATTCATGACATTCTTTATAAATACAAACTGTTTCAATTAGGAAAAAATGTCAAACCAACATTCCTAGTATTGCCTCTGGTTCTGTGTCAGATGAGACAACTTTAAAAATGTCGCTAGAACCTGATTCATGCTTGGATTGTTTTTGTCGTGCCACATCTTGGATCTGGACATTCAAAAAACAAAACAAAACAAAGCAAAAAAAATGTAGAAACGTTTCGTCTTTTGTCCGAAAGATTTCCTCAGTCTGAGAGGCTGTATTCAGCTCAGTCTTATAAATAGCACCCTCTCACTGTGGATCAACCAGTTGGCTGATGACAGCCTGGATCACAGATCAGACAGCGTCCCCACTAACTCAGGAGCCAGACAGAAGGAGAAATCACACACAAAACAGGCTCTAGAGAAATGTGGATATCCTTACTGGGCCTTCCTGAAAGCAGTGAAGAAATCTAAACAGGACTCCAGCCAGCCATCAGGTGAAAAGAAGGAACCCAGACCCAGACCAGTGGTCATACCATATGTTACGGGAGTTTCAGAGACATTGAGACGTTTATTTTCTAAACACAACGTCCCAGTGGCTTTTAAACCCCAAAATACATTACGGCAAAGACTGGTTCATCCCAAAGATCCAGTCCCCCGGCACAAACAGAGTAATATTGTGTATGCTGTTCAGTGTCAGGAGGGCTGTGATCAGTCTTATATCGGGGAAACTAAACAGCCACTGGCCAAAAGGATGGCCCAGCACAGAAGATCAACATCATCAGGTCAGGACTCTGTGGTCTACACTCATCTCCAGGCCAGCGGTCACTCTTTCAGGGATGAAGATGTTCACATCCTTGATAGAGAGGAACAATGGTTTGAGAGAGGAGTAAAGGAGGCCATCTTTGTGAAAAGAAACCGTCCATCATTAAACAGAGGTGGAGGCCTCCGGGTTCAACTGTCCCCCTCTTACAATGCTGTTATTGCTAGTATCACTCAGCCCTCTGTGAATAGCAAACAACCATCAGGGTGCTAACGATCCATCGTTAGGCTGATGGTCCTCCTTGATCATGTGAGCAGCTGGTTTCGGCTGTCATCAGCCAACTGGTTGATCCACTGTGAGAGGGTGCTATTTATAAGACTGAGCTGAATACAGCATCTCAGACTGAGGAAGTCTTTCGGACGAAAGACGAAACGTTTCTACAATTTTTTTTTTGCTTTGTTTTGTTTTTTGAATGTCCAGAGGACCAGACTTAGCTTTTTTAGATTTTTCTACCTGGATTATTGAGCATGCATCAGGGTTTCTTGGATCTGCTTAATTCATGTATAATGAAAGGTTGTGTTTAACAGAGCTTTAAGATTGCTGTAATTAAACCTTTACTTAAGAAACGTAACCTTGACTCAGAAATCCTAGCCAATTATAGAACTATATCTAATCTAACTTTCATCTAAAAAAATATAGAGAAAATAGTTCCTGGTCAGTTACGTGATCATCTTCAAAGAAATTATATATTTGAAGAGAGCTACACTGGTGAAAGTTACTAATGATATTCTCATGGCCTCTGACAATGTGCAGGTGTCTACACTGGTTCTGTTAGACCTAAGTGCTACATTTGATATAGCTGATCACAATATCCTACTACAGAGACTTGAATATGATATTGGAATTACTGCAATGACTCTAAATTGGTTTAAATCATATCTATCTGATAGATTCCAATTTGTCAATGTAAATACTTAATCTTCAACATACACCAAAGTTATAAATGGAGTTCCTCAAGGCTCATTGATTTGTACCTGTGTGTTGGAGTTTTCCCCCGTAGATGAGAGGGTGGTTTCCCTTCGCCTACAGGTGGGGGATGGGTTCTGACTGTTGTTTGTGCCTACGTGCTGAACTGCAATTGACTGTATCTGGCCTTCTTGGAGTCCTTGGCAGGGTTGCTGGAAGGTGCACCAGCTGGGGACTCATTTATTCTGCTGGGGGACTTCAATGCCCAAGTGGGTAGTGACAGTGTGACCTGAAGGGGCATGGTTTAGAGGAACAGCCTTTCTGAGCTGAACCCAAGCGGTGTTCTGTTGTTGGATTTCTGTGCTAGTCAAAGTTTGTTAATCACAAACACCATGTTCGAAAATAAGGGTGTCCATAAGTGCACTTGGCAGCAGGACGCCCTGGATCATAGATTGATGATTGACTTCATAGTCATGTCATCTGATATGTGGCCATATGTTTTGGACACAGGTGAAGAGAGGAGCTGAGCTGTCAACTGATCACCACCTAGTAGTGAGTTGGATCAGATGGTGGGAGAAGATGACGGACAGACCTGGTAGACCCAAACGTGTATTGAAGGTTTTCTGGGAACATCTAGCAGAATAACCTATCAGAGAGATCCTCAACTCACTCCTCTAGGAGAACTTTAACCGCATCCCAGCTGAGGTGGGGGGGCATTAAGTATGAATGGGCCATGCTCCATGCCTCACTTGTTGTGGTAACTGCCTTGATCTGTGGCCGCACAGTTGTCTGTGCTTCTCACTGTGGCCATCCATGAACTCAGTGGTGGACACCCTGGTTTAGGGAGGCTGTCAAGCTGAAGGAGTCCTATTGGGCCTTGTTGGCCAGTGGGACTCTGGAGGCAGATGAGGAATACTGGAGGGCCAAGCTGTCCACAGCCTTGGCTGTTGCTAAGTCAAAAACTTGGATGTGGGAGGAGTATGGTGAGACCTTGGATCGAGACTCTCGGTATGCTCCTAGGAGGTTCTAACAAACCATCAGGTGGCTGAGGAAGGGAAAACAGTACTTTACTAATACTGTTTTCAGTGAAGGTGGGGTACTGTTAACCTCAAGCAGTGATGTCATTGGGAGGTAGAAGGAATACTTTTCAGACATTCTCAATCCCACCAACCCGTCTTCCATGGAGGAAGCTGAGTAGGGGGACTTTGGGGTTAATCCATCCATAACTGTGGCTGAGGTTGATGAAGTTGTTAAAAAGCTCAGAGGTGGGGATTCTCGGAGGATGCAGAGCAAGATGGTAGCATAAGATCGAGCTCCCTGGTTGAAGAAATAAAAAAAACTCCCTAAAGCAAAGAAATTAGTTAAACATGATTTGAACCAGACACAAAATGAGTGGAGGGCGTAAGCAGAGAAGCGTAAGGAAAAAAATGGCAGAAGAACACATCTCCGAAGATGAGCAAATGGAAGAAGAAAGCGGTGACTTGAAGTAGCTCCAGGCAGTGTTGGAGGGGATAAACACTATCCCGGCAGAAATTCGGGACTTCAAAAAGGAGGTGAAGGAGGACCTCACAAAATTCAAAGACAAATTCAAAGAGGAGGTAAAGCGAGAACTTTTGGGTTTTAAAGAAGAAATTAAGAGAAAAGTGGCACAGAATGATGCGGAAATACAGAAACAACAAGAGGACATCACTGGGGCGCAAGGTCGTATAGCAAAGCTGGAAGAGTGGAACACGAAAGCGAATGAAGTCATTCTGAGTCTCTTAAAACAGCAAAGGAAACTACAAGAGAAGTTAACTGAAGTGGAAGGACACAGCAGGTGCTGTAATATGAGAATCTACAACGTGGCTGAACAAGACGACGAATCAGTTCGAGAAATGGTGGAGAGGCTACTGCATTGTGAGCTAGCCCTACCGGACGGAACCGAGCTACAGATCCAGCAGGCTCATAGAAGCCTCGGGAAGAAACCACTACCAGGTGCTACTCCCAGGTCCATAGTGGTCAATTTTCTTAAATACAAAACCAAAGAAGAAATCTTGGCAAAAGCATGGAAAAAGAAAATCCAAGTCGAGGGGAGGCGGATATTTTTTGACCATGATTACCCCACTGAGATAATATAAAAATGTAAATCTTACTCCGGGATTAAAAGGGCTCTGAAAGACCGAAAGATCCGCTTCCAGATGCCAATGACTAAAATACGGATTCATTGGTCGGATGGTGTCAAGACTTACAACAGCGCGGAGGAAGCTGAAATGGAAATGAGGGGACTAGGGCTGGAGATAGAGAACAAGAACGGCACTGGACCTTCATCCGAGGAGAGGCTCCAGACGGCGCTGCCTTGGCAGCGCGTCGGGAAGGAGCAGAAGACAGACGGCAGGGCCCCCGCTACAGATCCTGGTCGGAACGCGGGGAGCAGAGCGAGTGAACGGCTGCAGGAGTTTCAAAGATGAGGACATTGAGGACGCGGACGTAACGGGGCAAAAATGGTTCACTAAAGAAGGTACTAAACATTGCCTGCTTCCAAGTTAAAAGTCAATGAATTTGAAGATGTTTATTAGGGCGGACACTTTGTTATACTGTAATCCCCCCTCCCGCCTCCCTTGGAATACGGGGGGTATGGAAGAGACTAGAGTCTTCTCTAAAGGTTGGTCAAGTATCGACAAGGAGAACCACCAAACAAGGGACTGTTGGACTTACCGAGCAGGTTGGGAAAACTTAACATAGGTTTACCCAAAACCACTGGGGGGAGGGGGGGAGGGAGGCTCATTCGTAAAGGGTTACCCCCTCCATTTCCAGCAGGGGGACAAGGCCTCTTAGAAATCTGGCCCATATTTAATTGGGAGTTCAGATTTTTGGTTAGTTTAGTTCCTGTTTATAGTTTGTTATTGAATGGAGAAGGTGAGAAGCAAATTAAGATATACAAATAAGGTCTAATGATGTAACTGTAGTGTCACTGAATGTTAATGGTTTAAATAATATCAAAAAGAGAGACAAGGTTTTAAATACATTTAGAAAAGAAAAAGTCCAAGTTACTCTCCTTCAGGAGACACATTTATCGAGAAAAAGATGTGAAAAGTACAAAAAATTTGTGTATAGAAATTCATTTTCTAGCTCATTTGGACAAAGGCATAAATGAGGATTTATGACACTGATTTCAAATAATGTAAAGTTTGAAATGTTGAAGGAAATTGGAGATAAAGAAGGAAGATACCTAATGATAAAGGGTAAATTGGAAAATCAGTTAATTACACTACTCAATGTATACGCTCCACTAGAAAGTGACAAAGTACTCTTTAAGAAAATATTTGATCTCATTAATTTGGAAACAGAGGGAATATTGATATGTAACGGAGACTTTAATGTCATGTAAGAGATAAACACTTAACGTGTCATCAATATGTTTGGGATATAATACTTGACAGTTTGCTGACCAGTACAATATTCCAAAAGAAGATGGAGCAGATTTGATCTGACCCAAATTCATTCGCGAGTTCACCCTTTTTCCGGATTAAATTGCTTAACTGTGACTAGACAAAATGTAATTTCACGAGAGGCGTCAACTTATGTTGATCCACCAGAAGATGGACCTTTTATTGAGACAATCATAAAAGTACATTACACATTTGTATCGAGATTAGCTCTGATTTAATAACTACTGTAGACAAGAATTCAAATTGAAAACAAACAGACAAGTTATGTTTAAACTTCCTGTTGGCACATTTACTTAAAAGTTTAATGGTTTAAGAAAATAAGAATAAGGAGGAAGGATTAGAATGAAAGCTAAGTTTAACAGAAGTTAATTATTTTGAAAGGCTTCAGGGTGACACTTTTCCCAAACGAGTCCGGCTGGACTCCTCGCACGTTCAGCATACAATCTACGACTCTTTACCTGGTGACGACACGTCTCTTGGAGATAAGAGCTGAGAAGTTGTGGACACTTAACGGACTGTGTTGTCCAGTAGACGTCCAGTTGCACTTCCGTGCGTGTATGGCTGATTCAACGATACAAGCAAGAGCGCCTTTCCCGGCAGGAACCAGGCCAATGTCCTGACTGGGTTTCAAAATAAAACTTTCAGAAAACAAATTCTTTCAGAAAGAAATGAGTGAGTTACAGCGATGCTCTGCTGTAACTCTGGCTGAGAAACGCAGGTCTAATTGACAAAATGACCATAACGTTTCACCAGTTTCCAGAGAAAAACAAGTTGTTCAGTTTGTTCTCCCTTTCACACCAACGAGTTTACAGGAAGTGTCCCTTTAAGAAGGGGGTGTGACTTAGTCAAATACTTCCTGCTCATTGGTTGTTTTAGAAAGTAAAGGAGGGATTTTTCAGTTCCCATAGTCGGAAGATCTCTGAAGGACAGCAGGAAAACTGTTTAGAGAACCGGCCAGATGGACTGGCCCGTAAAGTGAAATATTATGTCTAGCTTGATAGACAAAGCAGAGAGGGAAGTTAACAAGTTACCCTGACTTGTACCTTAGATTCAAAGCACACTTGTACTGCATACTAAACCAGCAGAAGGGTCAAACTCATGCAAGTAACAGATCATCATTAAATGACAAAAATATACAGTACTGTTGATCAATTCTGAATTAACACAAATTAAAAGGAAGTCTTTCTGATTGATTTGTGTTTCTTAATTCAAAACAATTGTAACAAAATAGTGTCCACTTGTCTCCTTCAGAGCTCAACTCAAAGTGTAACACTCAGAGTTTCAGAGAGATGTGAAGAGGTTTACATCTAGTAATGGACATGAGGTGCTGTATTACTACAGTCCCCCTTTTTGGAAGTCATCGCCTGTCCTTGGAGATGAGTTCTAACATGAAAGGATACCACCGAATGTCTCTGACCTTTATCTAATCCAGCAAGTGAAAAAAAAAATCAAAATTATACTTCCATAATGTTTTTGGAAATTCCATACTGTTCGTAGGTAATCCCATTGCGGTAAGCTTTCAATCCTTTGGAAAACATAGTCTGTTAACCCTTGGAAAACTGAGTCTGTGATCCCTTGGAAACAAAGTCTTATAATCCACAGCGGTAATTCCACAACGATTGGGGTTATTGATTTCATCAGCAACAAATGGTTTTTAATCAGCATGTAGAGGGGATCCCTCGATTGACGCAGAGGAGGCGACCTTTGGATGAAGGTTGAAGACCAACGTTGGAGTAGCAGGTCCCCACATCGAAGGTTGCGGGCTGGATGGCTTCCAGTCGGTGCCACCCTGGTTCTATGTGTCATGCGAGTATGTGGTTTTAGGTGGGATTTTACATTAGGCCCTACCTATATGCACCTGGTATGTAAGCTATCATGGATTAGATCAGCTACAATTACCAATTAAGGGGTGGATCAATGCTGTAAAAATCAGATATCGGGATCTATACCTATAGAGTTTTGGAGGGCTTCTGTAACAAAGGCCTTCTTTCAAACTATTCCTCCATTCATTACTTAGTTTGGGTTAAACTAAAATAGAAAAATGAAATATAGTTTGGTCTAAATGTCTGTTGTCTTTAAGACGAGCGATGTAGGATTTGGTATTTCTATAAATTTTGAAGTCTATGGCGAGACTCATCAAAATGAATAGATCTAGAATAGAAACGATCAAATCGGTTCTACTTAAATGATTGGGAGATCAGTGTAGATTATGGTACCTTAAGTAGTATTAATCTACAAAGACTCTTCAAAGATTGAGGTTTTTAACAAAATGAACAGCATGTTGGCATAGTTAAATCCATTTAAGTCTTCAACTAACATTAATCAAAACCTCTTTGGCTGGGAGTGTTCAGAAAACAATCACAACTTCAATAACAACAAAAGTAGCAATCAAGCAACTAGAAAATAATGTTTCACTACATCAAACTCACTCTGGTCATCAGATTCCAACATGTCACACACAAGAAAAACAGGTCTTAGCTTTATAACCGATGTCAATTAAATCCTACAGATTTAAACGGTTGTTAAGGTTAGTTTTTTGTTGTGGGTTTTATACTTAGCGTTTCTAAGTTCTAGTTGGAACGGGGTCTTTACGCAACTAATATAGTTTAACACTAGCACTACCACATGTGAGCCATTTGGATATTCAAACTATAGTTCCCATGGGAGTTAGTCAAATGGCTCATTGAATTAGCATTTTTGCAGCCATTGGTATGTATATGAGGCCATTCTGTTGGTGTGGATGAGGCCTTGGGGGCATAATTATATATCAGAGTCAGAGAGTCAGAGAGTCTTTATCGTCATTTGCACCGCATGTGGTACATGTGATGAAAACGAGATTATGTACACAGGGTTGTGTATATAAATATATATATATATATATATATATATATATATATATATATATATAATATATATATATATATATATATATATATATATATATATATATATATATATATATATATATATATATATAT
>JBBPBX010012309.1:28382-54281 GCA_038048925.1 Garcialebias charrua | reverse complement strand
TCCACCACTTGTTGGTGATCATCTCCAGCAGCCTCCACCACCTGTTGGTGCTCATCTCCAGCTGCCTCCACCACCTGTTGGTGCTCATCTCCTGCTGCCTCCATCACCTGTTGGTGCTCATCTCCAGCAGCCTCCACCACCTGTTGGTGCTCATCTCCTGCTGCCTCCATCACCTGTTGGTGCTCATCTCCTGCTGCCTCCACCACCTGTTGGTGCTCATCTCCTGCTGCCTCCACCACCTGTTGGTGCTCATCTCCTGCTGCCTCCACCACCTGTTGGTGCTCATCTCCTGCTGCCTCCACCACCTGTTGGTGCTCATCTCCAGCAGCCTCCACCACCTGTTGGTGCTCATCTCCAGCAGCCTCCACCACCTGTTGGTGCTCATCTCCTGCTGCCTCCACCACCTGTTGGTGCTCATCTCCAGCAGCCTCCACCACCTGTTGGTGCTCATCTCCTGCAGCCTCCACCACCTGTTGGTGCTCATCTCCAGCTGCCTCCACCACCTGTTGGTGCTCATCTCCTGCTGCCTCCATCACCTGTTGGTGCTCATCTCCTGCTGCCTCCACCACCTGCTGATGATCATCTCCTGCTGCCTCCATCACCTGTTGGTGCTCATCTCCTGCTGCCTCCACCACCTGCTGATGATCATCTCCTGCTGCCTCCATCACCTGTTGGTGCTCATCTCCTGCTGCCTCCACCACCTGCTGATGATCATCTCCTGCTGCCTCCATCACCTGTTGGTGCTCATCTCCTGCTGCCTCCACCACCTGCTGATGATCATCTCCTGCTGCCTCCATCACCTGTTGGTGCTCATCTCCTGCTGCCTCCACCACCTGCTGATGATCATCTCCTGCTGCCTCCATCACCTGTTGGTGCTCATCTCCTGCTGCCTCCACCACCTGCTGATGATCATCTCCTGCTGCCTCCATCACCTGTTGGTGCTCATCTCCTGCTGCCTCCACCACCTGCTGATGATCATCTCCTGCTGCCTCCATCACCTGTTGGTGCTCATCTCCTGCTGCCTCCACCACCTGCTGATGATCATCTCCTGCTGCCTCCATCACCTGTTGGTGCTCATCTCCTGCTGCCTCCACCACCTGCTGATGATCATCTCCTGCTGCCTCCATCACCTGTTGGTGCTCATCTCCAGCTGCCTCCACCACCTGTTGGTGCTCATCTGCTGCCTCCACCACCTGTTGGTGCTCATCTCCAGCAGCCTCCACCACCTGTTGGTGCTCATCTCCAGCAGCCTCCACCACCTGCTGATGATCATCTCCTGCTGCCTCCATCACCTGTTGGTGCTCATCTCCTGCTGCCTCCACCACCTGCTGATGATCATCTCCTGCTGCCTCCACCACCTGTTGGTGCTCATCTCCTGCTGCCTCCACCACCTGTTGGTGCTCATCTCCTGCTGCCTCCATCACCTGTTGGTGCTCATCTCCTGCTGCCTCCACCACCTGCTGATGATCATCTCCTGCTGCCTCCACCACCTGTTGGTGCTCATCTCCAGCAGCCTCCACCACCTGTTGGTGCTCATCTCCAGCAGCCTCCACCACCTGTTGGTGCTCATCTCCTGCAGCCTCCACCACCTGTTGGTGCTCATCTCCAGCAGCCTCCACCACCTGTTGGTGCTCATCTCCAGCAGCCTCCACCACCTGTTGGTGCTCATCTCCTGCTGCCTCCATCACCTGTTGGTGCTCATCTCCTGCTGCCTCCACCACCTGTTGGTGCTCATCTCCTGCTGCCTCCACCACCTGCTGATGCTCATCTCCTGCTGCCTCCACCACCTGTTGGTGCTCATCTCCAGCAGCCTCCACCACCTGTTGGTGCTCATCTCCAGCAGCCTCCACCACCTGTTGGTGCTCATCTTCTGCAGTCTCCACCACTGGTTGTTGATCATCTCCTGCAGCCTCCACTGCTTGTTGATTTTGCCTTTCCATCACTTCCTTCATCTTCCCCTTGTGCTCTGCTGTAACGTCTCTTTAATCGACGAGCATGTCTGTCTGATGTTGACACTTTCACCTCGGAGTGTCCCAAGTGCAGTGTTGGAGCCCAGTCGGGATTTGACTCATCCATCTCATAAGAAGATTTGCCTTGAAGAGAACGCAGATCAGTAATATAATTATTGCCAGAAAACATTACTGTCATCCATCTAGTATATTATTTTTTGAGTTGAAATTACTGAAGTTCCATTAGTAGATTACCTTATTTTAATGGTGATGTATAAATGTCATAACAATGTACTACCCTTAAATATTCAGACACATTTTGTTAAAAGATGAAGTACTTTAATGTGTAATATGTTGAAATTTGAAAATTGAGATGAGTTACTCATTTTTTGTTACTTATAGATTATTCTTTGAATAGATTGTTTGGAAAAGGGGCAGATATAATAAGATAGTTTCTTCTTTCTGCTGCCTTTCATTTTATATTTTCTTTTTTTTTGTCTTTGTTGGGTATTTATTTTGATAAAATGAATAAAGAAATAAATTAATAATAAAAAACAATATGCTACAGTCAATGTGACAACACAATCAACTTTAAACAGTTTATTTTAAAATAACACAGATGTCCGACCTAAACTTGGTTGACCCACTATGCACTGAACTCGACCAAAACATGATACACCTTGACAAAATGGCACAACTCCAGTAAACTGATTTAAAATACTCACCTGAATGGAAATGTCTGGAACAAACAAGCATGTATCTTGTGATGTTGGAGAACGTTACATCAGGACGTCTCACTGCTGATATCCATGCCTCCTTTTTGTTATGGCCGACACAAGCTCGCCCTCGCGTTGTTTCCAGGTAGGGAAACTATAAAACGAGAGTCCGTTTTCTATTTTTTTACCTTTTCTGTCGTGTGAACGGACATTGCATCCTATTACACAGCAATTTAGGACCATTGCTAAGCTGTTGAAACCTGATTCGAACAAAATACGAGCAAGGCAGGAAAAATGGCGGATCGACAAAAAACTACAAAAAAAAAACTACCCACAATGCTGTGCGCGGTGGACCAGTGACGTCACGCTCCAAAGCTCTATCGGGTCCTGGAGGTCACTGGTTCAGGTCAGATTTCTTCTTTCATTTTATGTATGTTTTCATATACATAGTTCCCAGACACGCCCCCAGTATTGCGCAATACCGGATTCCGCACCACATCTAAAGGCGGAAAAGTCGAGCAAGATGGCAGACGCGAACAACCAGAGCAAATTATACGGACAAAAACACGAGCTACCACAGCTTCACCAAGGAACAAGAGCAAAATGGCAGTGGTCTGAGTTAAATTAGTTTGAGAAATAATAATAATAATAATAATTGTCTAATCTTGTCATCTGCGTATGTTTCCCATACACAGACGAAATTCGTCTCTGCATTTAACCCAACCACCTACCAGGCGGTGCAGTGAGCAGCCATAGAAGGCGCTCGGGGAGCTGGAGAAATAGATGTGCACTCATAGACACCCCAAGATGTGTAGTGGCCGGGACGCGAACCCGCGTCCTTCGGGTCCCAAGTCAAACGCCCTAACCACTATCATGGCAGACGAATGGACAACTTGTCACAAAGTAGTTACTCTGATATTAATTATTTAATTACTACGAGGCGAGGAGCGCACACCGGCTTCACAGCACAGAGCTTCACAGCTTTAAATCCAAAAAAGATGTGTAAACTGTCTCAATCAGATCTAACCAGCTAAAAAAAGGTTTAACTAAAATAACACACAGCCAGCACAAACAGTCCCCAGAGATGGGGACTCAAGTTTGGGACTCGGACTCGAGTCGCACTTAAGTCGCAAAAACAGAGACTTCAGACTCGACTCGGACTTGCATTCAAATGCATTCAAAAGACTTCCAACTCGACTCGGACTTGCATTCAAAAGACTTCCAACTCGACTCGGACTCGCCATTTAAGACTCGTGAGCATCGAGAATTGTTCGGAACCGGGACTAACTGTCCGGTTTTCCCGAAATCGTTCAAAATATTAATTTGCGATTCCTATGTTCGATGCTAGTTAGCCGACCGGAAGTAGCCGCCACCGAAAGCCAACGAAGAAGAATCCACCGGAAGTGTGCATCTGCTATCGATAGCGTACTAATTTAATAAAATGACCAGTCAGGTCAGTGCAGCACTTGCAATAATTTTCTATCATGCAAAGGAGCGTGGAGAAGTAAAATAGTGTCCCGTCTTTGACGCACTCCACCGGATTATTTTCGCTTCGTATCCGACCGGAAGTACAGAGTGGTCCGTCTGCAAAACGCTCCGCCGAACTTTTCGCTAATCGCTACCTCTTCGACTCCATCAGGTAAATAAATAAACTATAAACTACATCTCATACCAACATTAAGGCAGCTAATAAGTTATACTCCGCTTAAAGCGGTAAGTCAGCTCAAATACAAACACGATGCTAACGTTAGCTCGTTTTTTTTTCTTAGACAAACGACCTGAAATGGTTTCACTGTCCAAGGTAAATCAGTGTAACCGAGTGCCACAAAACAGTTACAGCATATGTTGTGAAAAGGTTGCATCCCTTTTCAGATGTGGATTCAATTCAACCATGGATTGCACTTACATTGCACTCAAATCCAACACTTATTAACATTCTTAATTCATTTAAAGTTCTCTGTGTCTTTTAAAATGTTTTAATGTCTCTAGTTTTCAGTATTATATAATTTATGTTTATGTTCTCTTTCATTCCATTATGAGTGAATGTCACAGTTTGAAGAATTATTGAATAGGTTAGTTAGGCAATAACAACAGAGCTAATAATTGTATACATTCTCAGTCTTAAAAATGATTTAATAATCTCTTTTTACTGATAATACTGATAAACCTGTTGTTTGTTTAGGAACCTCCCTGCAGTCTGTCCAGAAAGTCTCCACTGGAGGAGCGTTTTGCTTAGGAAAGGGCACAACATAATTTCACAGCTCCATGTCCATGAAGAAACAAATGGAGAGAGGGCTGCAGATACCAGGACATCCCACCAGCTGTTCTGTCTGAGGATCCTGCTGCTGGTGGTGGAACCAGGTTAGCCCATCAGTGGGAGTTCAGTAACATGACTGCAGCATCAGACACTGGACAATATTATTTGTACTGTATAATAATAATAATAATACTGTATATGTTTGTGAGTCCTCCATGTTGGCTCTCTGCCCTGTGAGAAATTCATAGTACCGGTAAATGTAACAAAAAGGAAAAAGTTCATAGCATTAAATTCAAACAGAAGTTCAAATTATTTCATCCTGAAATAACTCTGGCTAACTACTGTAGCTTTTTTATAACATGGAGTTAAACTCAAAGCAGTCTCCTCAGATAAATAGTGTTACCATTATTTTTATATTAAAGTTTCTGTTAACTTATTATTTTTATATTAAAGTTTCTGTTAACTTATTATTTTTATATTTGATTGTTTCTGTTCAGTGCCCTGAGACAATTTGTGACTTGGAGCTATACAGTATAAATAAACTGAACTGAATTGAATTGAGGAGAGACATTTAATGTAATGTTTTGGCCTCTACATTCAGATAAAAATAAGCTGTAACGTGTAGTCAGTCACTGCCTGATGCCTCCTACCCACTGCACAACTCGAAACGCGCCTGCCGTCCCCTTTTTGCCGCTGGTCACGGTCCCACTGAACCACTGAACACCGTCTGATGACGTACACTAGGGGGTAGCAGAGGGAGGGGTCTCTGGCTTGTTTTCCGGGTTCAGTTGTTGTTTTAACTGCACCTCCGACGGTCTTCGATGAGATTAAAACTTTTTTTTATGTTTGGGGTGATCTACACTGGAGAGGACAGCAGCCTGTCAGCAGCAACTGTAAAAATGCCACGTTTCTTACCGGAGTTTGGGTCCAATTCCTGGAGGCTCGATCCGGTGAGTTTAAAAAGTCCGAAAAAAGTCCCGTTGTGGTTGTGTAATCAGATAGCGAGGCTCTCCCGACTGTTTGCCGGATGCGTCGAGCCGCCAGAGATCAACATTTGGGACGTCTGCGGCTCGACGGCGACGCGCGCGTGCGTGTGCAGGCTGCCGTCGCGCCGCTTCGATCACTCGAATCTCGCCGCTTCCTTGTTCGCCGTGACTCCACGCGTCTCCTCCATAGACTTTGAATGTAAACCGGTGTTATCCGGCCGCTTCGGCCGCTCGACAAAGGGGGCAGTGGGTAGGAGGCATGAAAGGTTGTTAGCAGCTGCTACAAACAAGCTTAGTGTCAGTGTGTTAATCTAATGTTAACCTGGATATTTTTAAAAGGAGACATTTAATGTCTATTGTTTGCGAATGAATAGCATACATTCATTCACGGTGTCACTCAAATATTAGGGACTTGACTTGGACTTGACTTGGACTTGAGATCAGAGACTTGAGACTTGACTTGGACTTGAGATCAATGACTTGAGACTTGACTTGGACTTGACCTGGACTTGAGATCAGAGACTTGAGACTTGACTTGGACTTGAGATCAGAGACTTGAGACTTGACTTGGACTTGCAAAAAATGACTTGTGAGCATCTCTGGTCCAAGCTGAACACAGACCAGAACCAGCACTTTGGGTGTTACCGTGTTGGAAGTTAGCATGTTGTTAGCATCTGGAGCGGAGGGTCCCTCGAGCTCAGGTCGGACGGCGCGGATCCGTCGCGGCCGCGGGGGCACGTCCCATGGGACCGACGCGTCGCCCGCACGACTTGGCTCCCGTCCTCCTTCTCCCACTGGGACGGTCTCCCCGCCGGTCCCGGTGGACCATGCGAGACCGTGAGGAGGCCGTTGTCGCGTTAGCGAGATGCTAAGCTAACCACAGCATGCAAGACGGTGTTGCTAAATAATGAAAAAAAAACCCAGCTCTAACACACAGACAGTTGTACTCTAACATTGTTTCACAAAATGATTTATGTAGAATATTTTGTTTACCGGCCAAAAGCACGACGTCTTCTGAGCAGTTCCGAGCAGACTCGGAGAGAGGAGGGGCTGCAGTCAGCTTCTCCGATGAGATAAATCCTTCACGTTTACTTTTTTTTGGATTAAGTGAAACCTGCGCGTTGCCCAAACGTCTACCCGACTGGAACTCCCACTGACCCAACACGAAGTAACCATTGCAATTAATTAGAAAGAGAGAGAAGAAGGAGAAATCCTTGTCTATGGGAGAAATCCCAGACCCTGGTATGAAGCGAAGTGAAGGACAAGGGTCTGGTTTTAACCAGGCTAGGTTTTAATGTAAAAAAAATAATAATCGATTTTTTTTTATTTTTTAGAATCGATTCTGAATCGCCAGGACTAAGAATCTCGATTCTTTAAGAATTTAATTTTTTTTCCCTGCACCCCTATCCTCCAGGCAATGCCACACATGGGGGCTGTGGTCGCTCTGTAGTTGCGTCAGGAAAGATATCTCAGCTAAAACAAATGCCAAGTCTTCATACGAGTTTGTTCCCTGTGGCAACCCCTCAAGAATGGAGCAGCCGAAATAAAATAAAAAAGAAACGCCACAGAAGAGCCAGCTCTTCAGGTCTCGTTCACTGAGCTTGATGGCCACACTTGGTTTAAATGACAGAAGAGAAAGTGTTGGTTTATTCCCAGTAAAGTCATTGCAAAATTAAACAATATCACACATTCAAAGTTTTTACTGAAATCCTGTCCAGATTTAGTATTTAGTTTTTACTAAAATAAGCAGCACTGCACGTAGCACTAAGGTTGTGTGATACTGTGCAATATTATTTCTGTTGCTGTGACATTGTTTTTTAGCAATGTAGGTCTCAGTTAATTAATCCTGTTTTTTAGCATTCACTAACAATATTTGTTGTGTTAAACCAACACTATCTGTCATTAAGCTAAACGAGTCGTAATATTATCCAAACTGACTCAATAAAGCAGGTTTACCACATTTTAACTCTGGTAAAATGAAGAATATTGATCATCTTATTAAGTTTTACTTTGGTATTGGTTTTATAAATAAGGAGATAGTTAATCTGTTAGCATATCAACATCAGATTATTATCAGTATCAGGACTTTGAACCTGCTTACAGTAAGGTGGTAGCTCTGATGGGCTGCAGTGCAGCTCTGTCGTAGTCATCTAATCAAAGACTAGTGCAAGTCTTTTATTAGCATGAACAGGAGAACATGAATGCATGGTGTATAAACTATAATGGTCTTTGATTTATTACAGTCCAAGCAGCTCTTGAGATGTTGGTGCTGTGATGGCGATGGTGCAGCCTTACACAGAGCTCATTTTGAGTTAAGCAGCTGCTTGTTGGTTTATCCAGCTGCCGGCTTGGAAGATCCATCCATCTATCCACTACCTTTTATCCGCTTTTTCAATTTTTGGGTCACGGGGGTCACTGGTGCCCATGTCTAGCCTTCACTCTGCAAGAGGCGGGGGACAGCCTGGACAGGTCTCCAGTCCATCACAGGGACACATGGAGACAAAAGAGACAAACAACCATTCACTCTCTCACTCACACCTAGAGACAATTTAGAGTTACCAATCAGTCTAACATGCATGTTTTTGGTCTGTGGAAGGAAACTGGAGTACCCAGAGAAAACCCACGCATGCACGGAGAGAACTTGCAAACTCCACCCGGAAAGGCCCCCCGGTTGGGATTTGATCCGGGGCAACCTGCTTGCTGAGAGGCAGTAGCTGTACCAACTGCACCACCATGCTGCACCACCATGCTGCTTGTCTCGGAAGTTTGGAGAGTTAAATAATTTTTTTTTTTCAACGACTGCTCTAGTTAGAAGCAAAGCGAGAGCTGACCCGAGTCTGAAACCCTTAAAGCTGCAGAACCTTTTTGTGTCTGTGATTTGCACAATGTGCTGTGCCCATGTGCACTGGCAGCACACGTCATGCTGGCCTGAGCTGCTCCTCTCTGCTGTGGAGTGCACGACGGACTTGGACAAAGACCACTGGTGATTTGAGGAGAAATGAAGGAAGTCACCTAAGATTAAATGGATTGAAGCAGGCATGCTCAGGTCTCACCTGTCCAGCACCTACAGTCTCTCCAGGTGGTTTCATGATCAATCACACCTTGAACATCCATCCATTATCTTTACCCGTTTCTTCCATTTTGGGTCACGGGGGTCGCCGGTGCCCATATCCAGCAATCACAGTGTGAGGGGCGGGGTACACCCTGGACGGGTCGCAAGTCCATCACAAGGCCACACAGAGACACACCTTGAACAATGGACGGGTAAAAACACGCAGGTGATGCCCAAGCTGAGCAGTCACACGTGACGTTGGCATGTCTAACTGTAGCAGCTTAAAGGTTTTGTGACATGATGTTGGAAGTTGGAACTACCGGTATGCATGAAGTGGCACAACATATATACGTTGTATCATTCAACTATGTTTGTTTTTACAAGCAAAATGATAAATCAATGAAAATTTGTTTCAAAGTGATTTTAAACTTGGCGCCGTGTTTCGTCACGGGAAATCCAGGTACTTCCGCATCTGACGTCATGTGATGTAGGGACATGAAGGTCAGTCTGTGGCTGCTATTAGAACGCAGTTTCATTGTCTTCAAGATCGCAATTTTTTTGGGTAAAACTTGAAAAATGCCGGTATGTTCTGTAGACTACTAAAGCCCGCAGTATAGCTCTGCGTTAGGCCGAACGCCGCTCAACGCGTGCGTGCTGCGCACAGGCAGTTCACAGTATAGCTCAGCGTGAGGCTCCAGCGTTTTCGCTCCAAATTCTTGATGTCATTTGAGCAGCAGCAGGGCGGAGCGTTTACCTACGGGACAAATTGAGGTCGCTGATTGGTCATTTGCTGACACGCCTACTGAATTGATTGACAGGTTGGGTGGGGAAAAAAGGCACGGGCTGCGCAGCAGTTTTCTGTGTTTATATGTTAATAAAAAGTTCTAAAAAATAAAATAAAAACAGGGAGCGCTGGTCCAGCACACCAGAACACCAGGAAATATTTAGAGCCTCCCGCAGCCACGTTGAACCCGAGTTTAATTTGCTCGTGACAAATTCATTCATTTCTCATCATTTCAGTCATGGAGAGGAGGAAGTGATCACTTGACTTTTGGCAAAAAAACAAAAGAAAAGTCCAGATCAGGGATGAAGAAGGGGAATTTGATACATTTGTGTCTCATACAAAACAGTCCGGCGCCGGGCAGTTTATTGTGAGACGACGTGCGCGCGCGTAAGCGGTCGTAAAATTTCAGCTTGGCGCTTTCACGCCAGCGTTCAAAGGTTTGTGCCGCGGCGTTCGCACGGCGTCGAGCGGCGTTCGGCCCAACGCAGAGCTATACTGGGGCCTTTAGATCAGGTTCCATCCCTTCACCCATGGAAACCTTCCTCCTTTGAAATCTCGGAGTCCCCCTTGCTCCCTGAACGGTAAGGCTCAAATAAATACGGCTGCAGACCTACATTATAACCAGCTGTTTCTTGTTCATCACTCCAACTAACTTCGGCTTCCCAAACTGAAGACAAATCGCTCA
This sequence comes from Garcialebias charrua, assembly GCA_038048925.1. Classification (NCBI taxonomy): domain Eukaryota; kingdom Metazoa; phylum Chordata; class Actinopteri; order Cyprinodontiformes; family Rivulidae; genus Garcialebias; species Garcialebias charrua. The sequence continues at coordinate 43,852 of JBBPBX010012309.1, read as the reverse complement.
AATCTTCACTTAAATTGCTTAATTCCTCGGTTTCTATATTCTCTGCCATTGTTATTTACAATGTGCGTTCGTTACATTGCGTCATAAAAATGCGTCGGCGTTTGACCCCTCCTTTCTCCACCCGAAAACTGCGACGCACTGCAGAGACGTCATTAAAACTATTTTATTAAAAAATAATTTTATATATTAATTATTCGAAGCCTCTGTGTACAAAAAATCAAAGCTGAGTACCGGTAGCTCCTCTTTCTAAAGATGTCTATGTTTTAGCATATTGTTGTCACAATACCTTTAAAAACTCTAAAAAGTTCATCTGTCAGTCATTAAAACCTGAAGAATCTAGAGGTGAAGCGTGTTCGTTCAGGATCAACATCAACACGTAATATGACCTTAGCCAGTCTCTTAATTTACGAAGTCATCCCGTCAAACATGTAGGAGTAAAATATGAGAAACGGCATGTTTCTGGGTTCTCCATGTTTGCCTCCGTCTTGTGTTTCTTTTAGTCATATTTTTTATTTCACAGGATGTAGTAAAATTATTCCAACAGGTCACATGTTTTCTCATTTGTTTAGCAGAAACTAAGGGAAAAAAGTTTATCGGTGTTACAACCGACAATACATGCAGCTGCCAGATTGTAATTAGATGTGGGCGTTTCCACCTTCTGCACATCTCAAGCAGTCACGGAGCCAATGGTATGATTACCTGTAAACAGTTTTTATTTACAGTGTGAAAAATGAGTAATAATAATAATAATTTTATTTAAAAGCGCCTTTCAGGACACCCAAGGACACTTATGAACTTGGAGTCTTACCATACCATACCATGCCATACCAATTTATTTGTAGAGCACTTAAAACAGCAACAAGGCCAACCAAAGTGCTGTACAATAGAAACAAAACTTCAGGGTGAGCTTTAGGCCAAAATAATAAGCAAAACAAACTGTTTCCTCCTATTTCTTCACTTGCCTAACAAAACAAAATTAACCAAAATACGGGTCTCTTAACTGAACTAAACTAACAAAACAGGAGAAAAGCGTCCTAACAAAAATGGCAGCTCACCCGTACAAAAACTTACAAAAACTAAACTACCGTTTTTTTCCGCCATACACGTTGCTCCGCCCTATAAGTCGCATCAGTCCAAATATGTCTAATAAAGTGGAAAAATCCATAAATATGTCGCTTCGCTGTATACGTCGCATCTGTTATGCGTCACCGCTGACAACCCGGAAATGTGGACCGGTGTTGTGCCAAAAATCGGCGGGCTGCTAGATGACGGCCAGGGTAGCGTGCACGGGAGGACTTCAACAAGAACTGAACAAGATTAACACAAAGCGTCACTGACATGATTTTTTTTACTATGTATAAAATTGCTCAAAATATATATCTTTTATCATTAAAATATGTTCGTTTTTGCAAACAAAATGATGAATCAATTTAATTTTGCTTTAAAAGGGATTTTAAACTTTGCTCCGTGTTTATTCACGGGAAATCCGATTACACGCGAATGCAACATCTGTGACGTAAAATCGGGCAGAGGCAATCTGCGCGTGTCTGGAGCTCGCCTGGAGATAGCGTTTTTTCTTTTTTTACTTGAAAAATGCTGTTTCGTTGTGTCACATTTGGGTTTTCTAATATCAGTGAACAAGTGAGCCTTTTCACTTTCCCAAAAGAGGAAATACTTTGTCAAGTATGGAATAAACAAAGCTGCCCCCCCTCGGAGATCCCTCGCTTCCTGGAAAGGTAAGACTCAAATACGGGTGCAGACCTAAATTAGAACCTGCTGTTTCTTGTTCATCTAACTTTCTGTTTCCCAAACTGAAGACAAATAGCTCAAATCTTAACTTCGATTTCTAAATTTGTCGGGTTATAAATCGTCCGCTATTAAAGAGACGTAGCCCTCTGCCCGATTTTACGTCATAGATGTTGCATTCGCGTGTAATCGGATTTCCCGTGAATAAACACGGCGCGAAGTTTAAAATCACTTTTAAAGCAAAATTAAATTGATTTATCATTTTGTTTGCAAAAACGAACATATTTAAATGCTAAAATATATATATTTTGAGCAATTCTATGCATAGTAAAAAAATCATGTAAGTGACACTTTAAAACAATTATTCGTTTGCTCAAAATTATAGTAAAGGTGGGTCTCAGTCTAACTTTTGCTTAATAAATGCACTTTGACGGTCTAATCGGCTGCATTCCAAAACCCGATTTGCTAAAGCCTGCACGTGCAGAGCGACAAGTTGCTGCTCATTTCTGCGAAATCTAACAAGATAAACACCTAAAAACAGTTATTAGATCAACTTTATAGTAAAGATGTGTCTCAGTTGAACTTTTACTTAATAAAATGACTTCAACAGTCAAATCAGCTGCATTTCAAAAGTACCATATTTGCTGCCTCAGTGCGCTGGGAGTGCACAGACGGAGGAAAAAAAGGAAGGAGGAATGCAGCATGTTTCTTTGAAACTTAACAAGAAAAGCACATAAAACAATTATTTGTTTGCTCGAAATTATAGCAAAGGTGTGTTTCAGTTGAACTTTTACTTAATAAATGCACTTTAATGGTCAAATTAGCTGTATTTTGCTGGGGTGTTGCAGTGAAATGAAGCTGATTTGACGGTTGCTCCAAGCAGTGAGCAGAACGAAGTGAGAGGCTAAGGCAAGCCGATTGAGTCATAAATAACTGGCGAACATTCAATCATCCAGGGCATGGTAAATTCAAAAAGGTTAAAGACCAAAACAATGAAGTATAAAGTAATGTATAATAAAGTCCAGTTGCTTTTGCCTTTAACTTTTTTGAATTTATCATTATAGCCACGTTTACCTATCACATGATACAACGGCAGGCCTTACTACTCTGGTACCATCTAGCGGCTGAAAAATGGTAGTGTTCAATATTTTCAGTCAGAATGAATGAAAACAGTCATATCTCAGCCAAAAATTGGTTTATAAATATGGGGAAAAATCCTTAAATATGTTGCTTCGGCCTATAAGTTGCAAGGCATGTAAATTATGCACACAAAAAAAACGTTACTCATACAACGAAAAATATGGTACACGGACAAAACCTGCGATGGCAGTTGACTGAATGGGTAAATGAGGACAGATTGTGTTATAAAGCACTTTGAGTGTCTTGATAAGATAGAAAGGTGCTATAAGTACAGTCAATTTACCATCCATGTTTACATGAGATGGAAGAATAATCTTGATATTGTTGGCTGATGAATTTTAAATTGCCTCTATAGCTTCTAGATTATTTCTAAAATATATATTTTGTGAAAAGTAAGGAGAATTCCAGTATTTAACTGTAAAGATCGTGTCTTTAAAATAACTGGTTGCAGTCGCTCACGTTCAGAAGTATTTGTTGCACAGCTGAGGATTAGGGTTCAAGCTGAAACAATCAGAAAGGCTGTCCTTTAGTAAATCAGCCCTTTCCTTTCCCACTCCAGGGGCTGCAGTCTGTCGGAGGTGGAGGGAGCACTGAGCCAAAGACAAATTCTTTCAGCCGAAGTTTCGGCTCTGGGTGAAGAAGAGCAGAAGTTGGAGCAGCTCATTGAGAGATGCAGCATCGATATGAGACACATGAGCGAGCTGCAGAGCAACCAGAGATATCCTTTAGTTTTTATTTCATCATCTGTGAAGCTCAAACAAGTTTCTATATAACTTTCTTTCAGGTGATAAATTCAGCTGTTATCTGATGGTTTTATTGTTGTTATAGTCCATCAGGTAAGTTCAGCTGTTACCTGATGGTATCAGTTGGGTCACTTCAGCTGTTACCTGATGGTATCAGTCGGGTCACATCAGCTGTTACCTGATGGTATCAGTCAGATAACTTCAGCTGTTACCTGATGGTATCAGTCAGGTAACTTCAGCTTTTACCTGATGGTATCAGTCAGGTACCGTAACTTCAGCTGTTACCTGATGGTATCAGTTGGGTGACCAGCTTTTACCTGATGGTATCAGTCAGGTACCGTAACTTCAGCTGTTACCTGATGGTATCAGTTGGGTAACTTCAGCTTTTACCTGATGGTATCAGTTGGGTAACTTCAGCTGTTACCTGATGGTATCAGTTGGGTAACTTCAGCTTTTACCTGATGGTATCAGTTGGGTAACTTCAGCTTTTACCTGATGGTATCAGTCAGGTAACTTCAGCTGTTACCTGATGGTATCAGTCAGGTAACTTCAGCTGTTACCTGATGGTATCAGTCAGGTAACTTCAGCTGTTACCTGATGGTATCAGTTGGGTAACTTCAGCTGTTACCTGATGGTATCAGTTGGGTAACTTCAGCTGTTACCTGATGGTATCAGTCAGGTAACTTCAGCTGTTACCTGATGGTATCAGTCAGGTAACTTCAGCTGTTACCTGATGGTATCAGTCAGGTAACTTCAGCTGTTACCTGATGGTATCAGTCAGGTAACTTCAGCTGTTACCTGATGCTATCAGTCAGGTAACTTCAGCTGTTACCTGATGCTATCAGTCAGGTAACTTCAACTGTTACCTGATGGTATCAGTCAGGTAACTTCAGCTGTTACCTGATGGTATCAGTCAGGTAACTTCAGCTGTTACCTGATGGTATCAGTCAGGTAACTTCAGCTGTTACCTGATGGTATCAGTCAGGTAACTTTAGCTGTTACCTGATGGTATCAGTCAGGCAACTTCAGCTGTAACCTGATGGTATCAGTCAGGTAACTTCAGCTGTTATCTGATGGTATCAGTCAGGTAAGTTCAGCTGTTACCTGATGGTATCAGTCAGGTAACTTCAGCTGTTACCTGATGGTATCAGTCAGGTAACTTCAGCTGTTACCTGATGGTATCAGTTGTGTAACTTCAGCTGTTACCTGATGGTATCATTTGTGTAATTTCAGCTGTTACCTGATGGTATCAGTCAGGTAACTTCAGCTGTTACCTGATGGTATCAGTCAGGTAACTTCAGCTGTAACCTGATGGTATCAGTCAGGTAACTTCAGCTGTTATCTGATGGTATCAGTCAGGTAACTTCAGCTGTTACCTGATGGTATCAGTCATGTAACTTCAGCTGTTACCTGATGGTATCAGTTGTGTAACTTCAGCTGTTACCTGATGGTATCATTTGTGTAATTTCAGCTGTTACCTGATGGTATCAGTCAGGTAACTTCTGCTTTTACCTGATGGTATCAGTCAGGTAACTTCAGCTTTTACCTGATGGTATCAGTTGGGTAACTTCAGCTGTAACCTGATGGTATCAGTCAGGTAACTTCAGCTGTAACCTGATGGTATCAGTCAGGTAACTTCAGCTGTAACCTGATGGTATCAGTCAGGTAACTTCAGCTGTTACCTGATGGTATCAGTTGTGTAACTTCAGCTGTAACCTGATGGTATCAGTTGTGTAACTTCAGCTGTTACCTGATGGTATCAGTCAGGTAACTTCTGCTTTTACCTGATGGTATCAGTCAGGTAACTTCTGCTTTTACCTGATGGTATCAGTCAGGTAACTTCAGCTTTTACCTGATGGTATCAGTTGGGTAACTTCAGCTGTTACCTGATGGTATCAGTCAGGTAACTTCAGCTGTAACCTGATGGTATCAGTCAGGTAACTTGAGCCGTTACCTGATGGTATCAGTTTGGTAACTTTAGCTGTTACCTGATGGTATCAGTTGGGTAACTTCAGCTTTTACCTGATGGTATCAGTCAGGTAACTTCAGCTGTTACCTGATGGTATCAGTCAGGTAACTTGAGCCGTTACCTGATGGTATCAGTCAGGTAACTTGAGCCGTTACCTGATGGTATGAGTTGGGTAACTCTTCAGCTGTTACCTGATGGTATCTGTCGGGTAACTTCAGCTGTTACCTGATGGTATCTGTCAGATAACTTCAGCTGTTACCTGATGGTATCAGTTGGGTAACTTCAGCTGTTACCTGATGGTATCTGTCGGGTAACTTCAGCTGTTACCTGATGGTATCTGTCAGATAACTTCAGCTGTTACCTGATGGTATCTGTCAGATAACTTCAGCTGTTACCTGATGGTATCAGTTGGGTAACTTCAGCTGTTACCTGATTGTATCAGTTGGGTAACTTCAGCTGTTACCTGATGGTATTCTCCCCGACGTGTCAGGTTTCTTTAACACGTCTGTTTCCACGTATGCTTATATATCATATCAAGACATCAAACACGTGGACAGCCTCCGAGACCAGACTGTGATTGTGGTCAAAGCTCCAACAGACACCAAACTGGAAGTACCGGACCCTGATGAGGTCAGAGCCGATCCTCAAGAACACAGAAACACAGCATCACTTCCTGTCATTTCAGAACTGAAGTGTCCACAAAGTGTTCTTCTGAAGTTCTTTTTAGCTCTTTCATTGGTCCTTCAGGCCTGCTCACAGATGTTACTTTAGCTTGTCATTTTGTCCAACGTTTGAGAATAACCTCCCAATAAATAAAGTGTTTCAGGATTTAGAGTTGAATCTGAAGTAGATTGTTACATACTGGTAATCACACACAGAGGTCAACATCTTTAATGTTTATTTTTTGCTCCAGAGTTTATCCATTCACCTGACCAGCACCAAGGGGCCAATCGAGGTCCTGCTGTGCCCAGATGACGAGAACGAGATGAGTCCTGTAAAAAATGGAAACACAGACATCAACGGGAACTCACCGTTCCTGAAAGTTGTTCAAGGTGTGCTTTAGATGAGTCACAGTTTTACCATCTTTGTCTCTTTTTTTTATCTGTTTACAGACAAGTTTTACATGTTAATATATTTAAGATGGTGTAGTGGCAGGGCTTTTGACTTGGGACCCGAAGGACGCGGGTTCGCGTCCCGGCCACTACACACCTTGGGGTGTCTATGAGTGCACACCTAATAGCCTATATGCCACGGGCTTCCGTTCCAGCACCTCTGCAGTCATTACACAGACGGCGCACTTCCGGTTAGCGGGAAAGACACGAACATAAATGACTAAATACAATTAATAAAACATCGGCATACACACCAATAACAACTCTATACACATATAAAACCATATAAAATTATGGCGACGTTCCCCCTACGGATAGCCGCGATAAATGTTCGCCGAAACCCCCCCGCGGAACAGCTGTTCCCACCGGTGGGCGGACACAACGGTACTCACGTGTAGTGCCGGTAGCGCGCGGCCGCTTCCCGTTTCGGCTCGTTGTCATGGTTTGCTACTAGGAGCTAACGCTAGCAACAACGGAGGTGGATGGGAACCGGAAGTGGCGGGTAGGTGTTGCATTTTGCCGGAAGTACGTCACGCCCCCCCGTGGCATATAGGCTATTCTCCAGCTCCCCGAGTGCTTACTGGCTGCTCACTGCACCACCTGGTGGTGGTTGGGTTAAATGCAGAGACGAATTTCGTCTGTGTATGGGAAACATACACAGATGACAGACAAAGACATCATCATCATCATCATTTCTGATTATTTTCTAAACTGGGTCGTCATGGAGACGTTTGTGTCTTTGTTTAAGAGTTAAAACTTTCTGCCTTTTTGTAGGGTTTAAAATGAGAAAAAAAAACTTTCACACAGAGAGGAAAACCTTTATAAAACATCAGAGGAAGTGTTTTCTTAAATAATTATCCTGATCTGAAGGTTTTCTTACCGATGTAAACAACAAACAAACTTAAAAATAGAGAGAGCTTAATTTTGGTGCACCAAAATGTCTGACATGCTGTGAATACTGTATTCATGAAAACCTGCTACAAATAGGAAGAAAGTAAACTAAAGATGGAACAAAAGCAAGACTAACAAATTAAACAATAATCAGTCATGTTGTTAATACTAAAACTAATTTTGTGAATGTTTATGAAGCATTCACACTATTGTGATCTATTTTTCTTCTGTACGTTTTTCACCATCTTTGTCGTTCCACAATTTTTGCTATTTCAAAAAATCATATTAAAACGTTCAGCTCTTTCAGGACAATCCTGCTATGACTTCTGCTATTGGTGCAACTTTAGCTATTTCAAATATTTAGCCTTTTCTGCCATTTTTTTCTCATATAAATAAATGTAGCTCATTTTACATCCTTCAATTCTTTAGATCTGTTTACAGCCTTTTACTGCTCCTTTCACATTTTGTTCTGGTTCAGCTTCTTTCAGCTTCCTTCTGCAAATTTAAACTTTTTTTCAGCTACTTTCAGTTGTTCTTTTCAGCTGTTTTATGCTCTTTTCAGAATGTTTCTAACTACATTTTTTTTGTGCTTCTAATTTCTTTATGCTAGTTTCAACTTGTTATGCTCCTTTCAGCTTATTTCTGCACATTTCAGCATTTTCTGCCTTTTCAGCAACTATTTAGCAGTTTTATGCTAATTGTAGTTTTTTTTTTTCAGCAAATTCCACGTTTTTTGCGCTCATTTAAACTTTTTCAGCCTAGGTCATCAAAAACGTGCTCTCTCAATTTCCTTGTAATTTAAGCTTATTTCCTTTTTTAGCTACTTTTCAGCTGTTTTGTGCTGATTTCAGCTTTTTCCAGATAATTTCCACTTTTTGTGCTAATTTCTGCCTTTTTTAGCCTAACGTGGCAAAATTTTGCTCTCTCTACTTCTGCTAATTTAAGCTTGTTCTACATTTTCAGCTACATTTTCAGCTACTTTTCAACCTGTTTTCAAGTTTTTTGTGGCAATTTCATATACTTTCAGCCTAAATTACTTATTTCTGCTAATTTCAACTGGTTATGCTCCTTTCTGATAATTTCTGCTTTTTCTATTTCAGCTACTATTTAGCTATGTTGTGCTAAATTTAGCTTTTTCAGCCAATTCCACGTTTTTTAGCTCATTTCAGCTCCTTCCACTTCCTTCAGGTTGTTTAAGCTTCTTTCTGCCTTTTAGTTACTTTTCAGTATTTTTTCATTAGCTAATTTCAGCCTTTTTAAAGCTAATTTCCTAACTTGCTAATTTCTGCTTATTTAAGCAAAATTCAGCAAATACAGTGGGGCAAAAAAGTATTTAGTCAGCCATTGATTGTGCAAGTTCTCCTACTTAGAAAATATGAGAGAGGTCTGTATTTTTCATCATAGGTACCGGTACACTTCAACTGAGAGACGATGTTAGGAAAAATAATCCAGGAAATCACATTGTAGGATTATCAAATACTGTATACAGTATATATTTTTTGTAAATTATGGTGGAAAATAAGTATTTGGTCAAAAACAAAAGTTCAACTCAATACTTTGTAACATAACCTTTGTTGGCAATGACAGAGGTCAAACGTTTCCTGTAAGTCTTCACCACTGTAGCAGGTATTTTGGCCCATTCCTCCACGCCGATCTCTTCTAGACCAGTGATGTTTTGGGGTTGTCACTGGGCAACATGGACATTCAGCTCCCTTCACAATTTTTCTATGGGGTTGAGGTCTGGAGACTGGCTAGGCAACTCCAGGACCTTGACATGCTTTGTATGGAGTAGGGCTTTAACAGACTACTCGAGTAATCTACACATCGATTCCTAGGACATCTATCGAGTTTTTTATTTCACATCGAGTATTCGTAGTGACGTCATCACGTCGCAGTTACAGAACAGAAAATGAATCAACGGCTGTGTCTCAATTCAGGGGCTGGGTCCTCATGAGGACCCAGCCTAGCTGGGCCGAGTAGGCCACGCACTCACAAGGCCGTGTGGGCTGGACGAAACTGCTGAAATGGGACGGTCTAGCCTTCAAGACCGTGTAAAGTAAATTTCAATGTGTGGTTTTAGTTTGTCACACGGCATAAATATGTGTTATTAATCACCCATATAAATCTGACTGATTAAATGGTAAATGGAGCTTATTTATATAGCGCTTTCCAGCCCCCTGTGAGGAGCCCCAAAGCACTTTACAATATCAGCCATCCACCCATTCATTCAGACATTCATACACCGGTAGTGGTAGCTTGCCTTGCAAGGCGCCATCCAGACCTACCGGGAGCAATTTGGGGTTAAGTGTCTTGCCCAGGGGTACAGCGACACATGGTGGGCGGATGCGGGATTCGAACCTCCAACCTTCCGATTGGGGGTTGACTGCCATTACCACTGTGCCACGGCCGCACATCGTTTACCTTATAAAATTAAGTCTCAAAAATAATGAAAAAACATAATTTTCCCTTGGTCTGAAACGGTGGGGGCGTGTCAGCGCGTGGGCGTGGTTTCAGCGCAGTACTGCGGCCTGCAGCTGAGCTGTGTGTGGAGAGGCAGACAGCAGAGCCAGTAAACCTGCTCTGTTTTTATCTGAGTTCTGGCTGTAACAGCAGCTACTTTTTCCAAGAGTTACGCTGTTTTTGTAAATAGTTTTCTTGTGTGTTTTTAATCTGGAATGAATAAAAAAAAAATAAAAAAAGTTGTACCATGCGGGAATTGAACCCATAAGGTTTGGGACGGAAGGCGAACGCTTTTTCCATTGACCTATCCAGGCATTACAGATACTCGGTATAAAACCACGCGGTATAAAAACACGTTATGATTTGTACGGGTGCCCTGACCATTGCGACATCCAGGGAAGATGCACGAACGAGGCATAATTGATTAGCTAGCTAACAATGAACAAAATATCTATGCTATTGCTATCTGATGCTATCTGCGATTCGCGAGTGAACGGCTCCACCGAGGCAAATTTATACGGCTGGAGCTGCAGGGGGTGGGGCTATACTTAAGAAGACCGCGTGACGAAACTCGGTCACATTTAAAACACGCCTAAAAAATCCTGAAACAGAAATATCTTTATACACAGTTTGATCTATAACTCCAAAATTAATTGAGCTACAATTTTGAGACTTTTTACTCATTTACAAGATTACAATTATGACATTTATAATGTTTATTGAAGAAAATATTGAAATTCACTTTACACGGTCTTTCAGGTTTGCCGGCCTTGAAGTGGGTGGTGCGTTCTCTTGAAGTGGGTGGGGCGTTCTCTTGAAGTGGGTGGGAAGTTCTTGTGTGCGCGCTTGGTGTGTGTGTGTGGAAAGAGAAAGGACGCCGCTAAAATATATTAGTTAGCTGAATACATGTATATATATTAGTGTTTCTGAGTTTACTGTTTGTTAAGAACTGATTACAGATCAGCTTATTTTACACGTGCGTAGCAAGGATTTTCTGAGGGGCGATTGGTTAAAAGATAGAGTGGACCTACAAAAAGCAAGTTGCCCAGTAGCTCAATTGGTTAAGCATTGGGTTGGCGTGCAGATACTTTTCTCGAAGCTGGTTCGAATCTCACTTGGTTCGGTTAAAACTTATTTTACGTTTGTCTTTTATTGGATAAAAAAAAAGGAGTTTCACAAACTCCTTCTTTTTAATCTCAGTCCTCATTTTTTTATCCAATAAAAGACTAACGTAAAATAACAAACGTAAAATAAGTTTTAACCGAACCGAGTGATAGATATACTTTTTATACTTTTTTTTTAATACTTTTTATACTACTATGCAAAAACTCAGGACAGTATTACACTTTTATTATTTCATTTTATGCTTATGTTCATTGGGTGTTTGGTGTTTCAGGGGTGTTTGGTGTTTCAGTGTTGGTGTAAATTTTCATACTTTTATACTATTATGAAAAAACTCAGGACAGTGTTACACTTTTACTATTTTATGCTTATGTTTATTAAATGTTTTAGTGTTTAGTGTTTAGATGGTTACTGTTGCACCGAGGGACTGAGAGAAACGCAATTTCGGTCCTGTGTATGTCCTGTACATATTGCAGTTCTGACAATAAAGTTGACTTTGACTTTTTGACTTTGAACCAGCTTCGAGAAAAGTATCTGCGCGCTAACCCAATGATTAACCAATTGAGCTACTGGGCAACTTGCTTTTTATAGGTCCACTCTTATGTTTTAACCGATCGCCTCTCAGAAAATCCTTGCTACGCACGTGTAAAATAAGCTGATTTGTAATCAGTTCTTAACAAACAGTAAACTCAGAAACACTAATATATATTCAGCCAACAAATATTTTTTTAGTCGTTTCTGTAGTTAAATTTTAATGAGATTCAGCTTGCGCTGAGGTTGAACGAGCTGATGACTCAACAACACGCAGCAGTCCCGACCCTGCACGCAGAAAGTCCCACCCCCCGCAAAATCTTTGCTGGCGCTACGAATTCTGGGATAGCCTCCGTCTTGAAGGATCCACGGATGCATCCTCGGATTTCGACAGGAAGTAGGCCGCATTCCTCGGCCGCATGAGGAGGAGTCTTCGAATTGGGACAGTCCTCCGCGCGGGGCAATGACGTATGCGGCCGACAAATGCGCACTCATGAGGACCCAGCCCCTGAATTGAGACACAGCCAACTTCCTGTTTGGAGCACATTGCGAACCGGTGTTGCACCAAATTCTGTGACCACCGTATATTGTGACCATAGGGGGCGGTGTTGCATGCACTGTTGCAGGTCACAGAATATGTTGTAACACCGAGTCCAATCGACTGAACCAGAACAATCTGTGTATGGTTCGTTCTTTGGTTATTTTGTTTCAAAATAAAAACGGAATAACCAAACAAGCTTTAGTTATTCCGTTTTTTTTTTCCGTTTTAAAACGAAATTACAAAAACGTTTTTTAAACGTTTTTTCGTTATTTCGTTTTTAAAACTAAATTAGAAAACGGAAATTGCAAAAATAAAAAAAGGGTACGTTTTGTTTTGTTTGTTTGTTTAACTGCAACAGTTAAACCAAAGACGAGCTTTTATTTTGATGTTATTCATTCGGACCTTAAAGCGGAACCGGAAATGAAGACCTCTGAATGTAGAAAGGATACGTTGTCTTATTTAGAGGGAATCATCAACACATTTCATTGAGAGCTGATGGTCTAACCGTCAACAAGATTGATTTAATATTCCAAGTAAGTAATTAAATCATTACATTTTATAAACTTCCGTGTATGTTTAACAATAATTCACCGTAGGCTAATGCCAACGCTTCTCGCTGAGGTCTGTTTACTCATAGATTAGTTTTTCAATTAATCTTATGTTTATGTTTGGAATCATTGGCATCAAGTGTTGTGGAATTTGGAATAACACGTAGGGCGAATACGACATCAGAGATTTTACATTTTAAGTAATTAAAAAATAAGTGTGTTATGGGCAAAACCACACCATGTCTTATAACAAATACATTTATTATTTACCATTTAGATACTCGTTTTTTTTGTTTGTTTTCTTTCAGGTGCGTGCAGACCCTGTTTTATTGTCGGTGCTGAAAACTGAGTTTGACTTGGATGTTTGTGTTTTATTTTGAAAAGGTCCTGCTTTCTGGAAGCAGCATGCAAGAAAAATGTATGCTGTGCCAGAGGCCAACTCCAAAGGCCCGCATGCAAGCGGGGAGGGACTAAAAAGTGTTTCAGTTGTTTGACTTTACTGAAACAGTATGTTTTATGTTTTCAGTCGACAAGAGGACACGGGACTGCTAAATGTATTGGACCAAATTGAGGTCGTTCTTGCATCACAGGGTCTGCAGAATATCTCAAATATCCTGAAAGACCTTGTTCAGTGTGTGCAGGTCAATCCGCACACAGCACTGTGCCTTAATGAGAATCAAGCTGCAGCTGTGAGCTTTAAATCTATGTAAAGGTCATTTTATTGATTTTAGGTTGCTATATGCAGAATATAGTTGATATTGATAAGTACCGGTATTGTCTTTACCAAGCAAATTAAATGTAAAACTTGTTAAAAATATTGTGCAATGTTGCAATTATACTGTGCAATGTTGTAATACTAACATGTTACCAATTTTTATGTTAAATACAGAGCCTATGAAGGAGCCAATGTCTGCGGTCTGCTGTAGACGTCTTCTTGGTTGCCAGTCTTACCTGCAGCAGTAACAGGACAGCCATACTTACTGTCATGGGGAGGATTTTGAATACCACATACACTCATACATTCAGCCTGATCAAGAAAGGTCATCAGAGACTCTACTTCCTCAGACGGCTGAGACGAGCTGGTCTGAGCAGCCCAGTCCTCACCTCCTTCTACAGGTGTGCAGTGGAGAGCATCCTGTGCTCCAGCATCAACGTGTGGCATGGAGGCTGCACAGTTGAAGAGAGGAAAGCTCTACAGAGAGTGGTGAAGGCTGCACAGAAGTCTGTTGGAGTCAGTCTCCCCACCATCACAGACATTTACACCTCTAGATGCAGGAAAAGAGCCACCTGCATCATGAAAGACCTCACTCATCCAGCACACTCACTCTTTGCCCCACTCCCCTCAGGACGGAGGTTGAGGAGCATCAAGTGTAGAACCACTAGACTGAGGAACAGCTTCTACCCTGAGGCTGTTAGACTCATGAATAAATAAAAATAAAATAAAATAAACACTGCAAAATATCACATCATGCTGATGCTGATCTGTTTTCTTGTTGCTGTTTTCATCTGTGTTCATCTGTGACCATCTGCTCATACAAACTCATGTTCGTGCTGCTGTTTATTCCCACTATATTAGGCTTAGTGTATTACTAGTTGATGTTTTTCTTAGTTAGTTCTAGATGTTATTACTGTTTTTCTCTTTCATTGTTGTTGGATGTAACTGGGACCTCGTGTACATAATCTCGTTTTCATCTCATGTACCACATGCGGTGCAAATGACAATAAAGACTCTCTGACTCTCTCTGACTCTGACTCTGACACTCAGTTGTGTTCTAACAAACTTCCTACACCTAAACAAGTTCTTTATTTTTACTTTATTTAATTTTCATCACAATATTGTTTTATGACATTGAGAAAAAAAAATGTCTTTCGTTTATAAATAATGTTCAAAAGGTTTTTTTATACAGACATTTTACAATAAAATATTGTTGTTTTGCACCGAAACGGAATTTCTCTTAATTTTTTTGATATAGTGTACTATAAATGATCATTTTGGATTAATTCACAATCACCACTTATTTTGAACATGTGAATAATTTATTAAATTAAAAAATACTGTAGTCATTATTGACAACTCTGTCAAAAAATTATAGACAAATCTGGGTAAGCTGCCCCAAACTCCAACTCTGCCAGGCTTCTGTCTTCTTAATTATGAAATGGGTCCACACCAAAGGTTGACTGTTCACAGTGAAGATCCCAAAGGTGATGTGTATCAGTTGCACAAAGTAACAGGCTTTCTGCAATTTTGGCAGCTGATTGGGTTTTCCTCGGCCTAGAAAAAAAAGTGAAATTAAATTCACTACAAGAAGGCATCTGACGACAGAACAACGTTTGTCTTATATTTAGGGGTGCTTGAACAATCAACATGAGAAAACAGCTAATTTAGTCTATTCTTAAACCTCTGGTACAGTGGTAGGATAATGTATGTCTATACAGGATTCACGTGATAATTTTAAAGCACAACAGCATGTTTTTCTTGCATGCTGCTTCCAGAAAGCAGTACCTTTTTAAAATAAAACACAAACATTCAAGTCAAACTCAGTTTTCAGCACTGACAATAAAACAGGGTCTGCACGCACCTGAAAGAAAACAAAAAAAGAGTATCTAAATGGTAAATAAAAAATTTATTTGTTATAAAACCGTGTGGTTTGCCCATAGTCTATGAGT
>JBBPBX010012309.1:0-16360 GCA_038048925.1 Garcialebias charrua | reverse complement strand
AACTATGAACTATGCAGACCTATAGGGTTTTTTTAATTGTGGAAAAAATAATTAAGTATAGAACTAAAGCAAATGAGTATTTGCAAAAGAAACAATAGGAAAACAGCTAGTACTGTACTTTTTTGTTGTTTGTATAACAACCAATAAAATTCAGTTTTAAGTTAGTTTTGGCCAAAGCTTGTAAGCGCCTCGGCAGAGAGACCAAAGATCTGCAGCTTCCAGACCCCTGACCTTTTTACTGTTTGTAATGCACATGCTTATATTCGGTCACCACGTGTTAAAATAGGTTCATAGCTATTTTTGTTAATAAAGTTTGGTGTTCAACTCAAGAAGTGTTTTAGTCTTTCAACTTTCACACATGCTTTTTTACTTTTATAAACAAATAATAAATGAGTTGTATTGGTACGTTACATTGCGATAGCGAAATATCCTCAATGTGTAATGTTAGGGGGTGATGACAGCAGAGAGCATCTGAAACTCATGAACACTGTTTAATCAATGGGTGGATTCACACCAAATGTTTATAAAAGGGAATGCAAAGATGCAACATTGAACTTAAGATTAATTTTTAGTAATTTTGTTGGATAAAGGACTAGTCAGTGATAGAAACATGTACTGTATACACTAAAGGCAAATACAATTTTAGGTGTTGTAGAACCAGAAGCATGAACCTTTCTAGAACCCAATGCAACACAAAGCACTGATTTTGAGAACTCGCATTATACAAAACGTCCTGGCGCATGTTCAATAATCCATATAGAAATATAAAAAAAAATGTTTAAGTCAGGTCCTCTGGATGGATTCTTGTTTGTTGAAAACAAGAATCAACAAACAAGAATCTGTCCAGAGGACCTGATTTAACCTCGTTAGATAACAATTAAAAAAATGTAAAATTCAATTTCGATACTGTATTAGACCACTTTGCTGTCAAAATCACATTAATAGTTAAATTTAAATCTAAAGATTTCTGCAATAAAATTCCTGCTTTTACTTTACTCTTCCTGACTTGGCTTTGTTAACTAAAGGTTGAGCACTGGGACTGTCACCAGCATGCCTGCTGGTGGCTGATAAGTCCTATTCTGGAGAGCAAACATTGCCACAGCGACTGCAGGTCAGCAACTGGTCAAGGGTTGAAGCAGGGTTTTTATGTTCTTTCTTATTATTATTTTTTTCCTCTAGGCTGGTGGTGCATGCTAACTCAAATTTACCACTGCCTTGTGGGTGGTGTTGCATCAGATTGTTCTGTTAGCTGCTAGGGAGGACCATGTCAGTGTAGCATGTGGCTAGGTACCTCTTCTTTAGGGCACCTCTGTTGTGATGCCCAGAGGACAGTTTGTCGTACAGTACAACCTTAAGGCAGACAGTGGTCTTCTAATCTGGACATGTGCCCTGCCCAGCATAAAGATACTAGTGATCTCAGCCTGTTGGAGGACTAAGATGCTGGTTATGTGGTCACTGCAGTGGATGTTAAGGTTGGAGTGGAGACAGCACTGGTGAAAGTGTTCAAGGAGCTGGAGGTGTCTTCAGTACGTCACACATGTCTCTGAGCCATACAGGAGAGTTGTTAGTACCACCACCACTCTGTAAACTCGGCTCTTTGTCCCTGTCCTCAGGTCTTTGTTGGACCAGACTTTTTCATCGTTTTCTAAAAGCACTGTTTGCTTTAGTCAGCCTGTTGTTAATTTCTGTGTCGGTTTTTGTAACCGATGAAACTGTGCACCCAAGGTGCATGAACCGATTCCCAGCCTTCAGCTCAGTTTGGTTGATGTGTGGTGAGTGGTACAATGGTGGGTTCTGTGGTGACATTCCTGCTAGTAAATAATAAAATACATATTCCAGGTCTCCACAATCAAGATTATATTTGAAAAACTATGTTTAAGATACAGTACATAATACCCTTAATTATTTTAAAGAGCTTTAAAGTGTTAAAGGGATATTCCAGACATTTTGACTTGGTGTATCAAGTTGGGGAAAATGGGTTGAATTTGATAATAATTTGATAATATCAACAGAAGATTCCATCTCCTCTGTGGTCCACACTACTCTCACACACCTGGAGCAGAAGGACTCCTATGTCCACGCTCTTTGTGGACTTCACATCTTCCTTCAACACCATGATCCCCCAGACCCTGATGGACAAACTACTCACACTAGGACTAAACTCACACTAGGACTAAACTCACACTAGGACTAAACTCACACTAGGACTAAGCCCCTTCATTTGCAACTGGGTTCTGGACTTCTTAACAAACAGACCACAGTCAGTGAGGATCCACAACTTCTCCTCCTCCACCATAACCCTCAGCACTGGCTCTCCTCAAGGATGTGTGTTGAACCCTCTCCTGTTTACTCTGCTCACATATGATTGTGCAGCCACCCATCCAGGCTGTCATATTGTAAAGTTTGCAGATGATACAGCGGTGGTGGGATGCATCATAAACAACAATGAGTCCAGCTACAGGGGGGAGGTGGAACACCTGGAGAGCTGGTGCAAGGAGAATGACCTTCACATCATTGTGAAGAAGACGATGGAGATGGTCATAGACTTCAGAAGGAACAAACACACTTTCTGGTAAACCTTTACTTAAGAAGTCTGACCTTGATTCAGAAATTCTGGACGATTATAAACCTACCGGTATATCTGATCTAACTTTCATCTAAAAAAAATTCTAGAGAAAATACTTTGTAGTTGCAGGTTAGTTGTGTGAACATCTACAAAGTAATAATTTGTTTGAAGAGTTTCAGTCAGGGTTTAGAGTTCATCATAGCACAGAAACTGCACTAGTAAAAGCCACTAATGATATTCTCGTGGCCTCAGACATTGAACTTGTGTCTATATTGTTCCTTTTAGACCTCAGTGCTGCATTTGATACAGCTGATCACAATATTTTACTACAGAGGCTTGAATATGATATTGGATTACAGAAACAGCTCTAAAATGGTTTATATGGTACTAAATCTTCTTCATACACCAAAGTTAGTCATGGAGTCCCTCAGGGCTCAGTGCTTGGACCAATACTCTTTACTTTATCTATGCTTCCATTAGGTAAAGTTATTAAACAGCATGGAATACATTTTTATTGTTATACTTATGATACACAATTATATTTGTCCATTAAAACCAATTAATCCAATTAGCTAGACTACAAGCATGTCTTAAAGACATAAAAACCTGGATGACCCTTAATTTTCTACTTTTGAATACAGACAAGACTGAGGTTTTGGTTTTTGGACCTGAGCATCTTAGGAATAATTTTTTTCAGTCTTTCCCCCTCCTTAGATGGCATTAATCTGACCTCCAGTTCTAATGTAAAAAAAATCTTGGTGTTATTTTTGATCAGGACATGTCTTTTATTTCCCACATTAAAAACATTACTAGAACCACCTTCTTCCACCTGCGTAATATCACTATAATTAGAAACATCTAATCTAAAAATGATGCAGAAAAACAGTTTCATGCATTTGTCACGTCTAGACTGGACTATTGCAATGGTTTATTATCTGGGTGTCGAAAAACTTCTTTAAAACATCTTCAGTTGATCCAAAATGCTGCTGCCAGAGTCTTAACTGGAGTTAGTGGGAGAGATCACATCTCTCCAGTTTTAGCTTCTCTCCATTGCTCCCTGTCAAATCCAGAATTTAATTCAAAATCCTACTTCTAACCTACAAAGCTCTCAACAACCTAGCTCCATCTTATATTACAGATCTTATTGTTCCATATTTTCCTAACAGAGCACTTCGCTCTCAGGCTGCAGGTTTACTTGTGGTTCCTAGAATTTACTAAACCAGAATGGGAGGCAGATCTTTCAGTTATCAGGCTCCTCTCTTGTGGAACCAACTTCCAGTTTCTGTCCATGAGGCTGACACATTGTCCAGTTTAAGACTGGACTTAAGACTTTCCTTTTTGATAAATCCTATAGTTAGGGTCGGCTTGGATTTCCTGAGCTGTTCCTTAGTTATGCTGCTACAGACTGCTGGAGGACAAACTGACCACACTTTTTCACTCTGATACTGTCTTTACTTACTCTGCTCAACCTGTTTTGTATTTATAATTATTTTTTCTATGCTTAACTTGTGTTTTTTGTCTTTCAGGTACACCTGGACCTATATCTGGACCGACCTTTCTGTGCTTGTTTGTCTCTCCTTTCTGTCCTCTCAACAGATGGCCGCTTGTCCTCGCCTGGTTCTGCTGGAGGTTTCTTCCTTTTAAAAAGGGAGTTTGTCCTTTCCACTGTGCTTGCTCAGGATGGGAGACTGCAACGAAGCCAAGATTCAACTAGTCTGCTGGATTCCTTAGATAGAGAATTTTACTAATTGGCTTTTCTATGTATTTGAATGTTCCAGTAAAGTGCCCTGAGACAACTTTGTTGTTATTTGGTGCTATATAAGTAAACTGAATTAAATTGAAATGGAATTGCATTTCTTAGATTACATCTTAGATCCTTATTACTGTTTCCTTTACAATTTATATTCTTCCTGTTGTTGGATGTAACTGGGACCCTGTGTACACAATTTAGTTCCACCTCATGTACCACATGTGATGTGAATCACAATGAACCTTGAATCCTGGAATACCACTGAGATGTGATATATAAAATATGGTGAAAGCTAAATTTAGCTTCCTTTTTTTTTACAGACAAATAGCAAAAGTGAATTGAGTAAATAAATTAGTGTACGGTCTTAACTAATATTTTGTCCAAAAATGTAGTTGAATAATTTTTTGAGACTTTTGGAATTTTTAGTTCCAGCAAGTTTCTCTGTGATTTTCTGCTATTTGTCAAGTGTTTGTGGCCATTTGTAAGCTGTGCCACATTGTGGTGTCTGTGGTGGCTAATTACAAGTTATAAAAACAGTATAAATAAGATTATGACAATAATCCTTTGACAAAAACCTGTCTTCCTACACCAATTACACAAATCTGCTTCAATTCATTATTTTTACTAATAAGCCATTTTACAAAACTGAGATTCAACACATTTTTGTAATGATTTTACGTTTCATATAAAAATATTTTAAAAAAATCATAAAATTCTCTTTCATACAGGTACATACATTTATACATACCTTTTTTCTGTTTATTCTTGTGTCGAAAAAACTCCAATGTGAGCAAGTTATTGTCAATTAATGACTTTAAGCAATGCCATTTTAAGTATTTTAATATAGTAGTGTTCACAACTTTTTTAGACAAGCTTAAAAAGACCAGCAAATATATACAACACAGCTCAAAGTTATATTATAAAAGCAATAACACAAAATGTAAAAAAATATCCCTTCATAAAGTTGCAGCATTTGAAATCCAGTATTTCTGATAAAAGCTATGCACACAAGCCTTTACATTTTCAGAAATTACACTTTAAATAAAAACAAAACAATTGCATTCATTTATACATTCAAATAACCAACGAAAACAACAACAACAACAACAAAACCAAGAAACAGACTAGCTTTATGAGTCAGTTGACCTGAACAAATGACTGAAAGTAACAGCAGGTCTGGAAATGAAATAAAAACATGGTTTTGGGGCTATAAGAATATTTACAACTTATAGATACTGTAGTAGACAAAAGGAGTGTTATTACTTATGTTATAAAACCGAAAACCTAAACCAAACTTTTGGCTTGGTTTAGATGACACAAAATCAAAGTAAAAAAAAAAATCTTCTAATTTTTCCCTTTTTTTATATAGTTAGACCAAACATACCACTGGATAGCCTGATGTGTCTACATCTCTGTCTCATAAATAGTGTCATAGTTTGTACATTTAATGTGTTTTTAGTTATTGCATTTGTGTTTTAAAATGCATTAGGGTTTTGAAATGGCTTGAACTCTGAAGATTCAGCACTTCAATCATTCAATGCCTTGAGTGCTTTAAAACACGAGTCATCCTGGAGCATGCTGACAAACATTTTCTCATACACCTTGTGCGCTGAGGTGCTTCCGACGATGCGGCTGATCTTCTTGAGACCTTTCAGTAGATGGCGCGGCGCCCCCTGGCTGCGCAACGCCTTCAGACTGAGAGTCAGACCTTTTGCCAGATCCATGTTATGGTTTGAAGTTTTCCACAGGTAGAGAATCTGCAGGGCACGCTGCCTCTGTGGACAAGTGGAGACGACGGCCCTCACATCATGCTCTTGTACTTGAATCCCCGGCAGGCTGTTGGTCACCTTCATCAGGTCGTCAAGGGTGAGGTTTTCCAGCATGCTGCTGCGGGCGATTTTCCTCTCACAGTTGTTTATCCCTGGAGATACACAGTAGTAATGTTAACATAAGATAAAAATATATATAATCCATTTGCGTTTCGGATCTATACCTTGTATGATGCCAAAAAGCTTGTCCTTGTTCTGCTGCCGCCATAATCGCAGCAAGTGCAGGACCTGCTGCTGGGGACTGCAGGTCTTCTTCAGCCTCTCCAGGCTCTTGTGATCCACCTTCTGCCCAGGCAGGCTCTCTAGCAGCTTCTCCAGAGGAACTGAAGACAGACGCAGCGAGGACAGAGACTGGAAAACTGCTTCCTCACAGAGAGTCACATCTGCAAGAGTTATAGAAAATGTGCTTTAAAACCTGCAGGGTGGTACAGCTGCTACGGGCTGGAACAAAACGTGGCTGTAAGAATCTGTTCCTCTCAGTTCATAAAACATGCATTGGCAGTCCAAACAGGCACACAACACAGATTTTCAAGTGGACATCGTTACATTTGAGTACAAGCAGTAAATTAATGTTTGGGTTTAGTAAAGTTGAGATGGAGGAATTCTTGCTTCCAGGACTTAAAAAAAACAAACTATGAAATCATTGTAAAACCACGAGCATCACCTTTCCCCAACAGCAGAAAAGTAAACCACACACTTCAGCCTAATTTTAATCCAAACAAATCATAATCTGAGCTTGACCAATGTTTGGAAACAGTCAACAAAGTAATGCAAGGATAAAATGTCTCCAAAATTAGTTAACCCTGCATGTTTCTAAGGTAACTGCTGGAAAAACATTAGCAGGGTCATACATATCCACTTCATAAATGTCTCAAATGACTGGCTGCATGAATACTGGATGCTATTTAATATCGTGGCAGAATATGGCAATTTGTGTAATTCTGTTTTCCCTGTTCACATAGAAAACAAACTAAACACACCAGTTTTTTTTTAGTGACCAGTGGCCACTGGGAATTTCAGGTTCAGTTATTCATTTTCAGTGTCATGAAGCGGTTTTGCTTTTGACCTGGACCTTTTGCTGCAGCAGCTTATGCTAACTTGACAAAACCCTCTGAGCAAGTTCAGTTTCTGATTAGCGGAAACATGCTAACACGCCATATTTTAAATAATCATTGTCCTTGAGGAAAAAAAAGCTGCATAACAGGAGAGTTAATTATTTCTCTTTCCCCAAGTTCAACCATTTGACATTGGGAAATGTCTTCATGAAAGAAAATTCAGCAAAGCCAAATACTTGTTTCCTAAAACAGAGAATAATCACTCTGAAGTTTGTTACTGCTAACTTTTTAGAAAAATAACCTAAAAAAGATTTCACTCCTTGATTATAAAACATGTCCTGCCAGTTACATGTATAAAAATGGCTGTGTCTGATGATGTGGTATTGGTACTAAGCTTTTGCATTTGTGTGTTCATTGTTGTTATGTTCATCTGATTTTTCTGTTTGTTTGTTCCAGCTTCCTGTGATTGGTTCTTTGCACCAATGGTTTTACATGAACACATACAGATCCAGTTCAAAATCCTGGATTGACTTCCTGATCATGACCCACATCAAAACAACCAACATCAACGAGGACCCTCATCAGTATGCATACCGTGAGAACCAATCAACAGAGGATGCCATCTCCTCTGCGGTCCACACTGCTCTCACCCACCTGGATCAGAAGGACTCATACGTCCGTATGCTCTTTGTGGACTTCACATCTGCCTTCAACACCATGATCCCCCAAACCCTGATGGACAAACTATTCACACTAGGACTGGGTCCCTCCATTTGCAACTGGGTCCTAGACTTTTTTTATTTTTTTATTTTATTTTATTTATTTATTTATTCATTTTACATTTGTTAAAAGGAAAAATCATCTTTCATGAAATATTTAAAACAAGAGAAAAAAAAACATAAAATGAAAGGAGGCAGGAAGAAGAAAAAATCTTATTATACCTGCCCCTTTTTTTCAAAAAACAAAACAAAATCAAATACAAACAATTCACTCCAACAATAGTAACACTAAGCAATCGATCCAAAAGAAAAACTCATTTCAATTTTAACATTTTCATGTACAAAAAACTCAAGTAATACTTAAAAAAAGAAATTTTTAGTATTTTGTTAACAATTTAGTTTTGATCATTTTTTTAAACACAAGCACTGACTTAGCAGATTTAACTTCATTTCCTAAACCATTCCACAAATCAACTCCCTGTATTGAAACAGACCGTCCCTTTAAGCTTGTTCTATACTGAGGTTTAGCAAAAATCTCAGTTCCCTTAAGATTGTAGCTGCTCATCCTCTTTACAAAATTAATTTGAACATTTGAAGGCAGTACATTATTATGCGCTCTATACATCACCAACAAAATGTTGTAATCAACTAAATCATAAAACTTTAGCAACTTGAGTTGTTGAAACAATACATTCGACGGATGACAGTAAGGCTTTCTCGTAATTATTCTCACAGCTCTTTTTTGTAAAATAAAAATAGGCTTCGTGATGGTTTTACACGCCTTTCCCCAAACTTCAACACAATAAATTAAATGTGGAACAAAAATTGCATTATACAACAGATACATAGCTTTATCATTCAAAAAATCTTTCACTTTGTAAAGCACCGCAGTAGACCTAGATAACTTAAGTTTAACTAAATTTATATGCTGTTTCCACGACAGTTTGTCATCAATAACTACCCCCAAAAACTTCACCTCGCTTACTCTGTGAACTTCAACACCATTAATTTTAAAAGAAAAATCCAAATTATTCTTTTTATTACTAAATAACATATAATTCGTTTTATCCAGGTTTAATGATAATTTGTTCAATTTAAACCAAGATTGTAGTTTAACAAACTCCATTTTTAACAGCTCAGACATTTGATTTAAATCACTACCAGAATAAAAAAAAGTTGTATCGTCAGCAAAGAGAACACATTTTAAAAGTCCAGACACCTTCACTAGATCATTCACATACAAAATAAACAACTTGGGTCCAAGTATTGAGCTTCTTAACAAACAGACCACAGTCAGTGAGGATCCACAACTTCTCTTCCTCCACCATAACCCTCAGCAATGGCACTCCTCAAGGATGTGTGTTGAGCCCTCTCCTGTTCACTCTGCTCACATATGATTGTGCAGCTACCCATCCAGGCTGTCATATTGTAAAGTTTGCAGATGATACAGCTGTGGTGGGATGCATCACAAACAATGATGAGTCCAGCTACAGACAGGAGGTGGAACACCTGGAGAGCTGGTGCAAAGACAATAACCTTCACATGAATGTGAAGAAGACAAAGGAGATGATTGTGGACTTCAGAAGGAACAAACACACCCACACCCCACTGAACATAAGTGGATCTGCGGTGGAAGTGGTCTCCAGCTACAAGTACTTGGGTGTACACATGAATGATAACCTCAGCTGGAGCAACAACACCACCAGCCTGATCAAGAAAGGTCATCAGAGACTCTACTTCCTCAGACGGCTGAGACGAGCTGGTCTGAGAAGCTCAGTCCTCACCTCCTTCTACAGGTGTGCAGTGGAGAGCATCCTGTGCTCCAGCATCAACGTGTGGCATGGAGGCTGCACAGCTGCAGAAAGAAAAGCTCTGCAGAGAGTGGTGAAGGCTGCACAGAAGTCTGTTGGAGTCAGTCTCCCCACTATCACAGACATTTACACCTCCAGATGCAGGAAGAGGGCCACCTGCATCATGGAGGACCCCACTCACCCAGCATACACACTTTTCCCCACTCCCCTCAGGAAGGATGTTGAGGAGCATCAAGTGTAGAACCACTAGACTGAGGAACAGCTTCTACCCTGAGGCTGTTAGACTCATGAATATCTAACCAGGATTATCACTGTGAAATATCACATCATGTTGCTGCTGTTCTGTTCCATGCTCCTGTGTTCATTTGTGATCATCTGCTCATACAGACTCATGTTCGTGCTGCTGTTTGGAGTAATGTTTTTCTGTGATATTAATGCTTATTGTACAAAGTGTTTTTAGTTGATGTTTTTCTTAGTTCATATCTTAGGTGTTATTACTGTTTTTATTTAATTTTTTATTGATGGATGTAACTGGGACCCTGTGTACATAATCTCGTTTCATCACATGTATCACATGTGGTGTAAATGACAATAAAGATACTCTGACTCTGACTTGGTAACCATCTTTGTAGTCCCACAATTTCGTGACTGATTCCTCATTTTTAGGGTTAGTTAAGCCATATTGCTTAAAGAAAACCTGGGAAAGATAGTAAAAAGCAATGCTGCACATAGACACTAATGTTATTACAAACCTCTGAACACGGTCTCCTAAACTGAGGAATAAGATGTTTATGACTTCTGTTTTTATTGTAACCTTGGCAACCTTGGCTCCATAAGCCACTTAAAATTTTAGTGATTAAAAAAGTTTTTTTTTATTTTTTTTATTTTTTTTAAAGAAAAATAGCTTTGTATGGACAGTTAAACTATTTCAATTTCAATACAGTCAACATTTTTGCCTTTAGATTTTCAGGACCAGTGCCCGGGAATGACTCATGTTAGCTCTTGTCAGCAAACCTTTGAGTATTGCCATGCTAATGTCTCCTAATACTGTACACAAATGTATTAATCAGTATTCATTTTCCTCTAAAAGATTTCCATCACAAAACCAACAGCATCAACAAAACTCTCTTTGCCAAAATTAGTTGAACAGTTTTTTTCCCCTTCCCCTGTAGTAATTTTGCTGTTAACCCATGCATCATACTTTGGGGGGGGGGAAATCATCCACACATATATTTTTGTCTGTGTTTTCATTTATTTTAGTGCAGTCAACAAACATTTCGTTTTTTCAGAAAAAGCTTCAAAATTCTTCTACTTTTTAATTTTTGTCAGAATTTTATCAAATATACTCTCATAACCTCACAATAACTTTATTTCATACTCATATTCCTTCAGGAAAAATTGACCACATTACATTTGCACTGTAAATACAATTTTTAATTTCATATTTATTATATAGAATAATGCATTGCTCAGTTTTATTTATTTATTTTGCTTTTAACCCTTACTGCTAATTTTGTGATTTTCATTTTAGCGCACAAAGAGTTCCACCACTCATCTCAACTGACAAAATCATTTTAGTTTGGATGTAAAAAACTAAATGTTCACTTGTAATGTGCACAAGTGGACATTTAGTACTTAAAAAAGCTTAACATGCATGCAGGCTGCAGAATGAAACGCTCCACAGGTGACAACATCTGACTGCCGTCAATTTATCTGAAGGCCGGTCGCCATTACCAAATATTTCTGGGTTGGTACAGGTAAATATATATGTTTAAAAAAAATTTAAGCATAAGGTTATCGATTTCCCGCCTAATGAACATGGTTATTACGGATCATGAAGATAAAGGTCGATACAAGGCTTAATAGTAAATAATAAATATTTGAAATTACACCATTATTGTGTCTGTCTTTCTTGTATTTAGTAATATCTATTGCTCTTTAAATTTACTACAATGAAACCATGTACATCTTACATTGGTGTTGACCTTGTGACGACCAGTACCAGAACCAAGAACCACCATTCCCATCAGTCTGAATCGTTAACTCCACATGTTCCTCTGCACCAAACTGCCCAAAGTTGCAATTTTTGCAGAAGGAAATGTACATGAAACATAATGAGCATGTGCATCAATATGTTTCCAGTTTGATAGGCTGGACAACTATAATTTTAAAGGTTTCAAACTAGACAAAAATAAACTTTATTTTTTTATTTTGCAGTCTGTTGGCGTTCGATGTAAAGAGGATGCTGATCACATTTCTCGGAAGCCTTAATTGTGTGATTGTGGCTTTCTCATACTTAGTCAATCCCCATCTCAATAACAATAGGAATCGAGTTGCCTTCTGTTTCAAATTTGTTGAAAATGTGCAGAATTATCTGTAGACAGTTTGTGGTTGTGCACGTCAAATAAAGACAATTTGTGAAAGAATATTTGAGGAAAGCATCAACATTCCTGATGGTTAACAGCTTTGTGTGCTACATGTTCTGTCTTTACTAGAGTTCAGATACTGTATATGTAGTGTGTGTGTGTGTGTGTGTGTTTGCGTGTGTGTGTGTGTGTGTGTGTGTGTGTGTTTGAGTGGGGGGGATTGAGGTTTCCCCTTTGAATTACATTTCAGTCCATGTCATAGTTTAGGGCTGAGTAACAAAGCCTAAAAGCTGGTTGTGTGCCTCATTTTGTCTTTGACTCAGTTTCCTCTGTTTCTGTGTTTGAGGATGTGACAGTTAAAACAGTAATTGATCCATCACGCTTCATTTTGAAAGCACCACTATAAATATACATTTCAACCCTGGCTTTTCATTCTTTCTCTCCAAGTTGGTTTTTTGAACTTCCAGGAAATAGGAAAAGAATGGAATCTGGATGACAAACCTGACCGAGGAAACCCCCTCAGCTTTTGGGAATGAAAATAATGTAACCATAAGATTGAAAAATAATCAGTTGGTGTGTGTCTGTCAGAGGGTAAGGGCTGGGGTTCATCAACTTCTTCAGAAGTTTCATCAAGGACTACAGTTGTACAGCAGCAGCCCTCACAATTCGCCATCATGGCAATCTTTCTCCTGGACTCCTGAAGCTAACAGTGCATTAAGCCTGGTTTATGGTTGACGCGTCGCATAGGGCGCGAGAGAGCGCACGGCCAAAGTGACGCAATCGTATAGTCCCCGCCCCCGCGCTTTGGCCCCGCACGTCGGCTCTGCGCGTGTCGCGCACCTCCGAATTTTTGAAGCTCCGCAAGCCTAGCGCACGTGCCGAATTGATTGACAGGTCGGGTGTGGACCACACCGACAGCCTTCACGCCATAGCCTGCAGCTGTCTGCGCCGCTGTAGTCGTGGAAACGGCGTCGCGACGCATGGAGGAATGTTTTTTATGTGATACAAATGTATTAAATTCCTCGAGCGAGCAGAAAGCCATTTATTTTTGTTGTGTGATTTCAAACAGTTCTTCTTCTACGATAGATTTCTTCTTCTACACCTTTCTTGCAACATATGCACAGGTTTTAGAGGGTACTGCCACCTGCTGGTCCGTAAAAGAACAGCACTTTGCCATGCGCTGCCGGCGACACTATAAACGCATAAAGCCGCACGGCTCAGTGCGCGCGCAGCGTGCACGCTCCAGTCTGCGGACCAAAGCGCGACTATAACCGAGCCTTTAGGTGAGTTGAAGGGACTGTTTCCTTCAGCACTTATTTTGTACCATCCAGAGCCCAAACATCAGCATGTCCTGGAGGTGGATGCCTCTGATTCAGGAGTAAGTATAGTAAAAGAAGCAGTAGTAGAAAACTAGTAGGAATCGCACTACAACTATGGATTGTACTCACCATTTTCCGTACCCTGCAGATCCTTCTTGTGTTCCAGACGATTCCCTCACTTTGTAAATAAATAACTTACATTTACTTACCTGAGTGTGCAAGGCTCTTGCCCCCAGTGCTACTACTCTGGGTGTAAAATATACAACAAATAGGATACAAACCCTCAATGCATTTGTTATAAAGCATTACAACGCTGTGTTCTCACCATTATGGCACAGAGCCTGATGCTGTGGGCACTCCAGTGATGCCTTCTTGTCCTGAGGGCTGCAAAGGCTGTCTGACGTGGACGTGCCCCATCTGAGTGTCTTCAGGCCAAAATGTGAGCAGTTTCTGTGGGGCTGGCATGGCTCAGAGGAGGAGGCGCGGGAGGAGAAATAACCATCAGGGCAATGTCCACACACTGTGTCACTCTGTGGTGTACCTGGAAGACATCGAGACATATTCTTTCAAATTATAACTGTATTTTCTGTTGTTCGGTTCAGATTGTTTAAAAATGCCTTCAAAGGCTTTCAAAAATTATTTTAAAAATCATGGGTCCTACCCTCTGACAAAATTTGCTGTTAGCTTATCAACACGGTCAAAACAAATCTTTATTTTTCCAAACTGAGGTGATTCACAAAGCTATCAGCAAGGAGTAATATGTAAATCATATTTTTCCCCAAAACCCTCCTTCACACGATCAAAACTATTTCTTTAAATGGATAAATTATTTTTACATGTAGATATCGAGAAAAGTGCTTGAATAATAGAGCTAACTTCTTAGAAAAAGCATATTTATAAGCACATTTTTGCCATTTAAAATCTCAATATTATTGCGTGAACAACTCAAATGAGTCAAGTGAACCGAGTCATTTTAATGAGTGACTCAGAATAAAGTGAACCGAATTTTCCAACTTTACGTCACAGCACAGTGCGTGCCTTCTTTCATCTTTTGACATAAAAATGTAAAACCACAAGCAGATGTTCACATGATAAACATTTCCTCTGTGTCTAATGATGATGCATGTTAAGAACGTGATACATCATGCAGCATAAATGCTGAATTGAATTTTTTTTTCTTTCAATTTCCTCTAAATTTGCATATTAAACAAAACATTTTTGGTTTTTTATAACAGTTGAGTACCTTTAAATTCAATATTGTCATAAAATTGCTAATGATGATTATAGAAAGAAAATAAAGATAAAATTAAAATACCAAAATGCTATTTTGTTTTAATAATACTTGACAAATCTATGAATGTGTTAATTTTACAGTTTTTTAAGTCAAAGTCAAAGTCAAAGTCAACTTTATTGTCAGATCTGCAATATGTACTGTACAGGACATACACAGGACCGAAATTGCGTTTCTCTCAGTCCCTCGGTGCAACAGTAAACATCTAAACATTGAAACACTGAAACATATAATAATAGACATAAGCATAAAATAGTAAAACTAACACTGTCCTGAGTTTTTTTTTTTTTTGCATAGCGGTGCAAGAGCATGAAAATCCACACCAACTCTAAAACTAAAACATTAAACATTTAATGAACATAATACTGTCCTGAGTTTTTGCATA
The DNA here is from genome assembly GCA_038048925.1 of Garcialebias charrua. Lineage (NCBI taxonomy): Eukaryota > Metazoa > Chordata > Actinopteri > Cyprinodontiformes > Rivulidae > Garcialebias > Garcialebias charrua. The sequence goes on along the minus strand of JBBPBX010012309.1, from coordinate 1,269 downwards.
CTAGCACAAAAAAAAGAGTATAAAAAGTATAACTAAAATAAACTAAAGGTTTCTAGCATTGACATTTGCAAAGTGGCAAAGCAGCGTATGAGTCAATGTACACAGTATATGTATGAGGTAGTAGTTGATGTTGTTATAGAGGCAAAAAGTGGCATATGCAGTAAGGCACATTGGGCATCCCTAAATAAGACCGTTCAGAGCACACTGTATATGTACCAGCAGTGGTGTAGATATTAGAGTAGTGTAAATAAATGTAAACAGTAGTAATTACATGTAAGCAGTAGTAATAAAAGTAAACAGTATTAATAAATGTAAACAGAGAATGTAAACAGTATTATGATTATAGGCAGTGATGTAATACAGACATTAGTGCAAGTATGAGAATTAGTGCAAACTGTATGAGCACATGACCGAGAGTTTAGTGAAAAACTTTGTGTTGAGTGATAATGTGTGAGAAAGTTTTAGTGTTAAGGCAGTTCAAATGGGAGGGGGGGCAGAGCAGGCAGAGTGTTTAGCATTCTGACTGCCTGATGAACAGAGCTGTCTCTCAGTCTGCTGGTTCGAGCCTGGAGACTCCTCAGTCTCCTCCCTGATGGCAGTAGTCTGAAGCAGCTGTGTAGTGGGTGTGTGGGATCACCTGCCATGCGGTGGGCTTTCCGAGTGAGGCGTTTGCTGTGTAAGTCCTGCAGTGAGGGCAAGGAGGTGCCCACGATCTTCTCAGCTGCTCTCACAATGCGCTGGAGGCTCTTGCGGCAGGATGCAGTACATGCACCAAACCACACAGTGATGCAGCTGGTCAGGACACTTTCTATGGCACCTCTGTAGAAGGTGCTCATGATGGGGGTTGAAGCTCCAGCCCTTTTCAGCTTGCGGAGAAAGTAGAGACGCTGGTGAGCCTTCTTTGCCAGTGCTGCAGTGTTCCTGCTCCAGGACAGGTCCTTTGAGACGTGCACTCCCAGGAACTTGGTGCTGTCTACTCTCTCCACTGCGGTGCTGTTGATGGTCAGAGGGGCATGTTGGGCATCCTTCTTCCTGAAGTCCACAACAATCTCCTTTGTCTTCTCCACGTTGAGAGTGAGATTGTTGTGTCCGCACCACAAGGCCAGGCGGCTCACCTCGTTCCTGTAGTCCGTCTCATCGTTGTTGCTGATGAGACCCACCACTGTTGTGTCGTCCGCAAACTTGATGAAGTGGTTGGAGCTGTATGATGGTGTGCAGTCGTGTGTTAGCAGGGTGAATAGAAGGGGGCTCAGCACACATCCTTGTGGG